>PVJC01002005.1:0-84677 GCA_004026665.1 Murina feae | reverse complement strand
TCGGAGCTGAGCTGAGGGGCGCAGCTTCACTTTCCCTCCTGCCGCAATGGAAAGGGCTGTTTACTCAGGTCCGTGAGTGGCGGCCGCCATGTTGGCTGGGCTAATTTGCATACAGCCACTCTGATTGGCTGGTGGGCGTGGCTTACCCTGTCTCGGAGAAACGGTTAATTTTAATATTTCGCTTTTATTAGTTTAGATAATTTGGTAACCTCATTCAGAATTACAGCTTCAACTTTCACTGATGTTTCATTGATTCTGAGTCTCTATTATACCAGTGCTGCACAGCGTGGGTGCCAAACACAGGTATAGGGTCATGCAGACTTAAATTTGAGTCCCTGCTCAGCCATTTACCAGCTATGTGACCTTGGGTCAATGAGTTTACTTTCTGAGCTTGTTTACTTATATGTAAACTAAGGATAATAATAGTCATTCTTATGAGCCTTTTGAAGATGAAGCTGACGCAAGTAAATACTTAGCACAATATCTGAGCATAGTAATTGTTCAATGAACATTAGCTCTTCAGATGAACATCTCTATGGAGGGTGCAATAGACATCCCACACTCAACATTGCTAAGTTAAACTCATCCTTTTTTTTTTCCAAAGCTTGATCCTTTTCTTACCAACAATACCTTTTATACAAGTGGTCAGGCCAGAAACCAGGAATCATTCTAGACTTTTTCTTCTCTTCCTCTGCCCTACCCTAAAACACTATCCACCAATACAGCAAACATTTGGCCTCCATTATGTCTTCCTGAGTCTATGTTCTTCCCTTAAATTCTACCCATCTTAATTCAACCATTATTATTTCTCTTTTAGATTATTGCCATGGCCTCTTAACTCTCAGCCTCGTATCTTGGCCTCTTTCAATCCATTCTCTAAATTTTTGTCTAAGTGATCTTTCTAAAATGAAAGTTTAGTCATGTCACTTCTGTGCTTGGAAACATTCCAAGTCTCTCTTCCACCTCTGTAATAAATAACAAATTTCTGATCTGGCCCTTGCCTTCACTTGAGATATTACTTTCCATTGTTCTTCAGCCTGAACTCTTTACTTTAGCATCCCCCATGACTTGAACCTCCTTGTAGCAAGTGTAGGTCTCTTAGAAATGTCCTTCCCTGTCTCTTTCTCAGGCCAACCTCTTACTTATCTCAGTTCAAGCATTATCAATTCATGTGCCTTCTGTGGTATGCCAGCCTCATCTTGCCTTAAGGATGCCTAGTGAAAAGGACTGTTTCAATTATGATAGATTTGGAAACAGAGGGGAAAGGATATATTTGGAGGATAAAAAGGCTAACAACTTGACCTAAAATATTTTTACATTCTCTAATAGTGACACAGAGAGAGTGAGACAAATGAGGTAAGAAGGGAAATCTACCACTGTGAGATTTTATTTTTAAATACTTATCATTTGATAAAACACACAAACAAGAACATTTTTATGCTAATGATCATGTGTCTAAATCATATTTGAATGAAATTATCTGCTAGGCTGACATGCACACACTTACAAATGACTCATTGATATGTTTGACAGCGCAGACTATGCCTGGGAAGTGAGGAAAGCTTATCGAGGAGGCTATAGGAGAAACTTAGGTAATAAGAATTCAAAAGAGTTAGCTATATTAATTACTTAAATTAGTTTAACTATCTTTGTATTAAAAGGCAAGCTAAAATCCATGAACTGAATAAAAATACATACTATAATTTTAACATTTAATATGGGTTTTATTCAAGTGTGGGATTAAAAGATATGTTGAAACCTACTTCAAGATTTCTCATGCACTTAAGCAAGTTGTTATCAAATCTGTAAAACTTTACATATACATTTTGATATGTTTGTGGATATACACAGGCTTAGATATATCCACACTTACATATACTTATATGAATAAAAAACACATTCTATTTTACCATTTTTCTGTATTTTAAGAAGATGCTATGCCTACCTACAGTGTTTCTCAAAATGTGGGTTTCCACCTATTAATTAGTGGCTCAAAAAGTTAACTTAGTGGGTTTTGACCAGGACTTTAAAAAAGAAACAGAATTAAATAAATTAGAAAACATCAGAGTAACACATAGTAGGGGAAGCATTGCTTTTTCAGACATTGGTCACGGTCAACATGTTTGCCAAGCCCTGCCTCTGAGAGGAACAGGTAGAGAACATAGACCACCGGCCCCTGAGGTCTCTTCGTCCTGCTGCAGTGTTGAAGGCTGCCCGGAAATGCCACTCCGCGTTCGAGGCCATACACAGTGCCCTTCACAACAGCATCCACCTTCCCACTTCCGTCTTTGGTTATGGCATGAAAGCGAACTTTGATTCTCCTGGAAAACTGCCATACCTTTCACCACTTGGCAACGAAAACTTTATAATCTGTATGTTTTCTTCTTTTTCTTCTTCTAGTTGCCAGCAAGTGAGTTAAATTTAGCGCTCCATTTAGTTCCCCACAGCCACTGGCCTCCTTATCTTTCCCATGATTGTCCTCACTGTCTGGCAAAGACACTATCTTATTTAATTTCTGGACTTTGTGCTTCAATTAAGTAGTTTTATGCCTATGATTGTATTATAAGCTCTTCAACATCTTTTTGGAAGTTAGTGTTTCTAAATAACTCATGAAATAGGGAAATCCTTTCTACCTTCAACTTATCAGCCACTCTGCAAAACCATAAAAATAACCGTAAACAAAAAATTAGAATAACTTCTCTTATTATTATTGATGATTTTCAGTAAAATATACAGGTGCAACTTTACAGTCATGGGATGAATACTTGTTCCTTTAATCTACTCAGTTTTTGGTTGGTGTGATTCATTGCAGTTGTCAAAAAGCTAGACAATTTTAGCTCAAAGAACTGTCAAAAAGGGATAGACTGAATTTTTTGCCAGTGCTAGAATAGAGTGCCTTTCTTATAGCTTCCATTTGGGGTAGCAGTTAAAAGCCAAATCAATTATTTTTATTTGCTTTTTATTTTAAAAAACACACAACATAATGCATCTCCCATGAAAATTCTCAGATGTGATAGTTGTGAGAATTGCAAATTACCTTGTGTTTCCTAAGCATGTTAGATCTTATATATTAGGGAGCCTGGGGAACCCACTCATAGTTCTAACAGAAATTTTGAATACTGGCATATAATATGGAACCATAAGTCAAGGGGCATGTTTACCAGACACTCGCATTCTTCTTCTCACCACCAGACCTTCATGGAAATGATTACCCAGCCTGAACTGATTATCAAGCCTGAAAGCATCACATCTTAATGGAGATAATGGAGGTGGATATTTCCAGATTTGTATTCTAATCAGAGGGTAGTAAAATCTGAGCTAGCCCTAAGGGGTTTGTTAAGCCACCACCACAGCTGATATCTTGGTCCATTTTTTAATTAGGAGTGATAATTATGCAGAATAGTCCCCTTTCCCTATATTTTTAAAAATAATGTAAATGACAAGAAACTGATTTGAGGTCACCATCTCATGACCTGTCTGAGACAGTCTTGAGAACACTAATCTGTGTGAAAATAATTAGAATCCAATTAGCTTTGTATCAGTGGCATTGTGTATTTTTTTAATAATCAAAGAAATGTCAAAATGAGACAGAGTAAACACTAATCATTACTGCAATTACTCATCTAGGGTAGAATTAGAATCTGGGGTTTCCAGGAATTTCCATTTAATTTTTGCAGAAAGGGGAGCCATGTTTTGTTTGTTCCAAAGCACCTGTATGCTAATCTCCAGGCCTCTCCAACAGAAGATAGGAATGTGGGTGAAGAATTCTAAGCAATTTCAGGCAGGCATGTGACTTCATATCCCCTACTGAGGGTACAATTGGTCTAATGGCAAGACATGTGATCTCCCCCTTCACAGTATCAGGGAGGACAAGGAGAAATATCAAGACCCACACAGGCCAAAGGGACAGAGCTGTTTACCTCATAACGTGAACTAAATATGGTGAGATCACAGGGATATGGGACAGGGTCATGGAGCAGCTCATGGCATCAGGTAGGGCTGCCAGACTTAGCAAATAAAAATATAGGATGCTGGTTAATTGAGACTTCAGAAAACTAACAAGTAATATTTTAGCATTCGCATGTCCTGAATATTGCATTTTATTGCAATACTTTATTTTTTATCTAAAATTCTAATTTAACTAAGTGTCCTGTATTTTATCTGGCAACCTTATTTCAAGAGGTGAATATAGCTCCCATCAAATTATTAACAATTTTGGGCTTCTTTCGGTCTGGTGTAAGTTATTATGCAATCTATTTCAGGTTGCCAGAGTCTCCATTTGCCATTAAAATATGAACACACACATGGAGGCATAGAAAAGTGTCACCTTCACCTTGCCACCCGCAGAGTAGTTTGATAAAAGAAGGAAATATTCTTTGGACTTTCATCTGTAATTATTCAAAGTATTGGCAGTCCAAAGAGATAGTATTTCAGGGAATCTCTAATTCTGAAAAATATTGATTACTTTTTTTTAAAGGTCATTTTTATGAGAGAAATTGTAGTGTCAACTCAATTATTTTCTACTTATAAACATGCATAACCTCAAAATATTTGTTTATGGTACTTAGATATATATATATATATATATATATATATATATATATATATATATATAATCATGTTGTTCAGACCATTAAAATATATAAGTTTCAAACTGCTTGATTATAGAATAGCTAGCATAGGATTATATGAAGACGGTAAGGTTTGTGTTTGAAAGAGAATTTCTTTCATATTGTTTTTCTCATTTTATAATCTAATCTAATAAAAGAGTAATATGCAAATTAACCATCACTCCAAGAAACTTAAGCCATGCCCACCAGCCAAGCCATGCCCACCAGCCAATCAGAGCAGCTGTATGCAAATTAACCCAGTCAAGATGGCGGCCATAAGCCAAGGAGCTAGAGCAAACAGGAGGCTTCTGTTGTACCAGTGATGGAGTTGAAACTGCCTGCCTAGGCTGGCCAGGCCTCTGCTCAAGGCAACAAAGTTTCATTTATAGAAGATAAATAAACCCCAGAAACCTGATTCCAACTAGCCTCGCTGGGACGTTAGGTCAATGGGAGCTGTGGGAAGCCTGAAAACAGCCCTCATTTTCTCACCCAGGCTGGCCACACCTCCATGGGGTGAGGGTTCCCACTGGGGGGCTTGACCAGCCTGCAAACAGTCATCAGCCCCTCACCCAGGCTGGCCAGGCACGCCAGCAGGTGGACATCCTTGAGGAGTCCCAGACTGTGAGGGAGCACAGGCCATGCTGAAAGACCCCCCAGAGTGCACAAATTTTTGTGCACCAGGTCCCTAGTACTTCATAATTTACAGTGTCCAAGAACTTTGCATACATTATCTTGGCTTATGCTCAAGGACCCTGTGTTAGACACTGTTGCCTTCCTTTCAGATAAGAGAAATCTCAGTTCTGGCTAAGCATCTTGCCTGAGGTCATTAGATAAGGAGGTGACAGAGGTGAGAAAACCCCTCAGGTCTGCTGACCCTGGAGCACTGTTGTGTTTTGTCTTGTGTTTTCTTTTTCCTGTTAGGTAAAGGTATGGCCTCAGTAATGAGTCCAAAATTTAAACCTTGTATATTCTCTGAGAGTGTACTGCTAAAGAAGATGGATATCCTTCCAAGTGGCTGAAGACAATAATGTCTAATTAATTGGCATCTCCTTCCCAAATGTTACTTCATTGTAGGTTTCATTTAAGGTGCCCATTGTCACAATTCCTGCACATTATCAGAGACTCCTGATGCACTCACTGGAGGCCTCCAAGCCGCCTGTTCTCTGTCTACCACATACCCTTAGTTCCTCTGTTATCTTCCTCCTCAGTTGGCTGTACTTTGGTACCAATTCTAACCGCATAGGCCTTATGAAAAGTGGCAAGGAATGAAGAAAGGGGACCAGTCAGGAGGAGGGAGATGAGAGAGGCTGTGCTTTCTTCCTCCTTGTTGCCTGAGGGATGCAGAGGTGTACGCCAGCTTCCCTAGCTCTCGATTGTCAGCACCTCCTTTTACTTTCTCAGTACTTCTCTTCCTTCCTGTACATCTTTTCACCCTGAGCCCACACTTGTCTCAGCGCCCCTAAAGAAAGGCCCAAGGCAGGGCTATTTTGTCTTAAGAATTTCACAGGGAAATGAATCCTACAGCTTGCCTGTGAACTACATATGTAGAGACAATTATCAAACTATCATACATTTGATTTGATAAATATGTACTATCACTTCCTAAGCTGGTGACAGAGAGAGGGTAGGCTTCAGGCACCAGTTAGTCTCCTGGGAAATGCCCTTTCTCTATCTTTCCTGGCTCCCATTCTACCCTTATGCTAGTGTCTCTTTCCAACTCATAATCACTGCCTGCTTTCTACAAAAGTTGCTTAACTCCTCATAGTTCCCATCTGCTTTGCACTTCCTAGATCCTGGGTCCCTCCTTCATCCTTCTGTTAGTGGTCATAATTAAAATTTGGATAATGACTTCTTTTGTAGCTGCAAGTTTCAACTCCTCACTGGCATGATCCTTACCCATGGTGGCATCAGAAATAAAGGGTCAAAGTTCATTCTTTCCACAAAAAATGTCCAAGGCAGCATTTCTACTGGCTCTGTCTGAGCTTGTTCCTAAAGTGAAATTTATCCTTAACTTTGTTCCTCAATTTTCTCTTCTGTAAAAAATATAATACTAGTCTACATTTCATTTGATATTTAAACTATTAGATGAAATAATGCATGTTAAAAGACATTATTACTAAACTAATTAATTTAACCAAAGATAAACTAATTCATGTTAAAAGACATTCTTAATAAAAAAAAGTGATTAATTTAACCAAAAATTATTGATCATCAGTCAGAAGTCAGAAGCTTTGCTAAGTACTGGAAAAATTAAGCTAAATATGACTCTCCCTTCAAGGAATTCAAAGTGATGTAGAGGAAATATGTGGGTAAACAAATTATTCCAGTCACATGTGGCATATCCTATATAATAAAGAGCCAGTATGCTAATTAGATCCAGTGGTGGAACAACCTTCCAGAATGACCAGTGGGCAGGGAGGTGGGGCCTTGAGGCAGCCGGGGCTGTGAGGCCGATCCCCTTTCACAAATTTCATGCATCAGGCCTTAGTACTATAATAAAACAGTATAATCCTATATAATAAAAGGCCAATATGCAAATTGAACAGACGCTATGATACACACTGACCACCAGGGGGCAGACACTCAGTGCAGGAGCCTAGCTCACTGTGAAAGCAGCTGCAGTGGCAGGAGCCTCTCCTGCCTCCGTGGCAGTGCTAAGGATGTCTGACTGATGGCTTAGGCCTGCAGGGAGTGGTCCTAAGCCATCAGTTGGACAACCCTTGAGGGCTCCTGGATTGCGAGGGACCCCCGTGAGTCCACAAATTTTGTGCACTGGGCTTCTAGTAAATAAATAAGAGGCAGTTTGTGAAGAGATCAGGGAGGGTCAAACTAACTGACGGTTTAGGAGAGTTCACAGCCTGTGTGTTGACTAGGCATCCACCAGACATATGGCCATAGAAGGGGGTCTACTGTGGAAAGGTGCAGCCATGCTGGTGCAGGGGTGAGGATGGGGGAGCAGTAAGATGTAAGATGGTTCAGGTGAGATAAACAAGGTACTGACTGGAAGGAGGAATGAGTGGAAAGATAGCTGGGGGCTGAATCATGAGGTGCTTCTTAGTAGGAGACAGTTTGAATTCTCATAAAAATTGTGAGTGGCTTAAAACAGCAGAAATTTATTCTCTTACGCTTCTGCAGGGCAGAAGTCCAATCAAAGTGGTGGCTGAAACAAGCTCCCTCCAAAGGCTCCATGGGAGAATCCATTCTTGCCTCTTGTGGCTTCTGGTGGCTGTAGGCTTCCTGCCATGTGGCTGTGTAATCTCTTCACATGGTGTCTCCTCCTCTGTGTCTGTGTCTTCTCTGTGTGTCTCTTATAAGGACATTTGTCATTGGATTTAAGAACCACCTGCACAATCCAGGATCATCTCCTCATCTCAAAATCCTTCACTTAATCAAATCTACAAAAGCCTTTTTATTCAAAATGGGCTCCAGATTGATGTATCCTTTTTTGAGGGTTGAGGGTACCATTCATTATACTTCAGTGAAAAAGCTTTCAGTAAATGTATTTGAGAAATTCACAACTATGCCTTAAGGATCACACTGGGGATTAAGGGAAAGATGGATTTTTTGCTTTTCAAATTCTAACAGTGCTATACAGCACTGTTGTCAGTCACTATTACCATCCCCTGTGAATTACCAGGGACAACTTTCTAAAGAATCTAAACTGTTGAAATGAAAAGTTAGCCCTAATGATGTATAATTTTAGATATAGTTCAAAATCACCCTTTACCATTTATTATTTAAGTGAAATACCAAGGTATGGTTCACAGAACTAAGCTTCCCAAACACCCAGACACCCATCTTTATTTTCCACAAGGTAGCTCACAGGTGTGGCCACTGTTGGAATCTCCTGGGCACTCCAAGTCTGAGGCCTGGGTCCCAAGCCCAAAGATTCTGATCTAATCTGTCTGGGATGCAGCCTGGGCACTGAGATTATCATATTCAGCCAGAGATTAGAACCCGTTTTATTCTTGAAACCTTTCTTTATGAATCAGATTCTATTAGACTCTGAGGACCTTATATTTTCACTTATTAGGGCTTTCAAAATACCAGTCTCCAAAGCATATTTCAACCAAAAACAGGCTTAATTACTGATACTTTTCAGTTAGATACTCTAACAGAAAAATGTTGCCTCATTTCATCTTCTTTTTTATTATAGAAACTAGGGGTCCGGTGCACAAAAATTTGTGCACTTGGGGGGGGGGTGTCCCTCAGCCTGGCCTGTGCCCTCTTGCAGTCTGGGACCCCTCAGGGGATGTCAACCTGCTGGCATACCTGGCCAGCCTGGGTAAGAGGCTGATGGCTGTTTGCAGGCTGGCCAAGCCCCCAAGTGGGAACCCTCACCCCATGGGGCTGAGGCCAGCCTGGGTGAGGGGCTGAAGGCCATTTTCAGGCTGCACACAGTCCCTTCAGGGTTTAGGTCCCTACTGGGGTGCTTGGCCAGCCTGGGTGAGAGGCTGAGGGCTGTTTTCAGGCTGCCCACAGCTCCCATTGATCCAACATCCCAGTGAAGTTGGCTGAAATCAGGTTTCTGGGGTTTATTTATCTTCTATAATTGAAACATTATTACCTTGAGCAGAGGCCTGGCCAGCCTAGGCAGGCAGTTTCAACTCGATTGCTGGTGCAACAGAAGCCTCCTGTTTGCTCTGGCTCCGTGGCTGCCGGCCGCCATCTTGTCTGGGTTAATTTGCATACAGCCGCTCTGATGGGATGGTGGGGGTGGTTTGGATGATGGGCGTGGCTTAAGTGTCTTGGAGTGATGGTCAATTTGCATATTACTCTTTTATTAGATTAGGTAATGTGAGGGTATTTCATCCATATCAAAGACAAATCTTTCATCACCTAGAAAATTGAATATTTTTTCATCATGGATTTTTTCCATTGATTTTTATTTTTTAAATTGTTGTCTTAAAATATTATTTATCCTAGTAACTGAGTTGAGGCGGGGGGGCAGGGATGGCTTTAAATGTTGTGCCAGAGGTGAAAAGTCTTCCTCACCTTACTCTCCTAATCCCCACTCTGATCATAATTATATTATTTTCCTATGGCAGTTGTCACAGATTACCACAAAATTAGTAGCTTGAATAAAACAACAAAGTGTATTCTCTCACAGAGTACAAAATCAAAGTGTTCGCAGAGCCACTCACCCATGATGCTCTAGGGGAGAATCCCTCCTAACTTCTTCCAGCTTCCCATGGCTGTTGGCTTCCTTGCCTTGTGGCTGAATATCTTCAATCTCTGTCTCCCTCTTCATAGGGTCTTCTCCTCCATCTCTGACTTCTCTTCTTCGTGCCTCTTAGAGAACTTGTCATTGGACTTGGAGACCATGCAGATAATCCAGGACGATCTCTAACTCAAGACCCTTAACTTAAATCGTTAAAAAAAAAATGTATTTGAATGTTTATGTTTTCTTCAAACTAAGGTTACATTCACAGCTTCCAGACATTTAAAAATGGCCATTTGGGGGGGTGGGGGTGGGAGGGCGTTACCATTCAAACTACTACAATAACCTTCTTTCCTTATATCATGTCATTTTGTGCTTACAACAAAGTGATATTGAGGGAAGATTTTATTTTTATGATTTTATAAATGGAGAAACGGGCTCTCAGAGAAGTTAAATGAATGGTTTTAAGTCATACAGGCTTTTACGTGACTGAACCAGGGTTCCTGATCTCTGGTACTATGTCCTTTGAGCCATGGAGATGTTTTTATCTGTTGCTTTCTCACACTCTGCAAAACAATTTGGGAGAGAAACTATTGCTATAAAATCTTAGAGAGCTGATTCTAGAACCCACAGGTTTAGTTTCCACTCTTTCCACCTGGCAGTGCCCATTATCTTTCCCAGGTTGGCTCCAACATCTCTTTTACTATGTTTATAAGTTGCAGAATAGATCGCTAGTTCAACCCACTTCTTGTTCTAAGCCCACAAATAAAAGCTGCGATCTCTTATGACAAAATAGTTCTTCCATATTAACAGGAGAAAGTCTGTAATACCTTTTCATCTTAAAGGACAAAGAAGGTACAGAGAAATGTATAGTTATCTGACCTGGGACATCTGAGGTCCATATCTCATTCACTGCCTGTTTGATTGGGCAGGCGGAAGAGCTTTCCTGAAATATTAACAGAGACTTGGCTCTCCCTTGTGGTTTTAATTCTTAAAATGTAGAAGATGCTGTGGCCTTCCTGGCCATCGGTGTGGCACTGGGAGAAGTCCACCTGCCTGCATTGGTCATGGAGAAGAGACGGGAACATCCCTGGCTGAAATCGTCTGGGCAGAAGGGGGAATTCATGTCCTGCATTGCAGTGGGGAGTCATGCTTATTTAAATTTAAACCTGAGGCCTTGGCTGGCTAGGCAGCCCTTCCTGGCCTCTGAAACATGGCATTAGTGCACTGTCAGCTTGCGTTAAGATCACCGGTGGCCTTGTCTGCGCACTTTCTTCCATGTTTTTGCACAGAGATAGCGGAGCACCTCTCTGCCTCTGCTCGGGGATCGATCTGCCTTCATGTCTGATATTACCTGACATCACCCAGGCCAGGCGGGCGTGAGAGCGGGCAGAGGGACCGTGTTTGCTCACTGAACCTTGAGGCAGAGCGTTAGCAATTGGCCCCGCTGCTGTGAGTGGTTACACTGAGGGCAGCATGGGCCCCCTTTTAGGATGTGCATTGATAAGAGCAGCTCTCTGAGGAGCTGAACGCCTGCATGATCTAACACCAGGAGGGTCAAGCTGAAGGGAATGTGTGCACGAACCTGTTTGCACTGAATACGACCCATAAATAATTTACAGCCGTGCCTGCTCGCAATTATTACAAAAATACCCGATTGCATTGTGACACATGCATCCAGCTTGTAAGTCAATAGATACCTTTCACCCAGCCTGTGCAGCCCTGGCGCAAGTCACCCATCCTGGTGTGTTTTCCAACAGGGAAGTCAGCACTCCCGAACCCACAGAGGACAGCTTTCCGAGGAAGCCTGCACCTGCAACCTCACAACAGACTGTTGTTCCAGGTTGTTATTCCTTAATTCGGCTTCGGATCTTCTCCTCCTCCCTTGCGTCATATGTTTATAAATGTCAACTCATTTGCATCAAATGTTAAAATGAAATTGTTTGGATATGAGACATACTCTTCTACTTATTCAAAACACCTCTGTGGCACTGCATGGCGTTTCCTCTAAGCATGTGAACTATCAGAAAGTATTTGACTCTTGGTTCATTCTATTTTATTTGTTTACATTTGTTATTTTTTAAAATTTTGTTTTATTGCTTAAAGTATCACAAAGAGTATTACATATGTCTCCTTTTCCCCCCTTGACTTTCCCCTACCCACCCCCCCCCGTGTCTTGTGTCCATTGGTTATGCTTATATGCATGCATACAAGTCCTTCAGTTGATCTCTTAGCCCTCCCCCCAACCCTCCCCTGCCTTCCCGCTGTAGTTTGACAGTCTGTTCGATGTTCCATTTTAATATGAGTCTCCCACCCCACACCCATAGTGTGACTTCCTTCATTCAGACTGGCGTCTTCCCCAAAGACAAGAGTATTGCCTCATGAAGACAAAACCCGTGACTTCTGTATTTTCTCTTCAGAGAGAAGAAAAGTAGTTTTGCTTTTTGTGTTCTCAAAAATATGTAAGAAAGCAGCCTGATAAATATGTAAGAAGGGAACCACATCAGAGCTCCTTATGATGGTCGCTAAAGTTACATGATTCTTTCAGGATTTTTTTTTAAGAGAAGCACAAGATCATTCAGATATTACCCTGTCTTTGTGATCAATCGATAGCAGAGTCGCAGGGTCTCCCTTATTCTTTGATGAGGTACATTTATATGCAACAAGGAATTGCATGTATATTTAATAAGAAACTCCATTATGTGTACATGTGGCTGGAGAAAGGAAAAGGAAGATGTGTGTGCTGGCTGTGGTAATGCTATAATAAGAAATGTGTCTAAAAATTATTTGTTACAAATTTAAAAGGATAATCTTAGGTAGAGGAAAAGGCTGGTAGGAAATAGTGATTCTGGGGGAAGATGGCTTTTAACTATTTACATGCCATAAACAAAGCATCTAAGAGTGAGCTTTGATAATGTACAATATTCTCCCAATAGAAACAGACCCAGAAATATTAACAGTGCCTTTCATTAAAGGCTTATTTTTCTTAATAGGGGCTTATTTAGTAGCAGTAACCATGGGTTGGATGTGGGACACATATCTACAGTTCATCTGAGAAAGTAATTTTGGATCACATAACATTTTAAATTACTTTAAATTAGCTAGACTATCTGAGTAATCTGTTTATAAACACTTGTAGAGCTGCAAGTTTAAAAAATCATCAACAAACACCATTCAATAGGATTGATACAACTGTGAGAAGTATTTTTAAATGACATATGTATTTACCAAGGTTTGATTAGCTAAATAAGCTGATTAAAGAAAGTCATGGTATATAGAGAATAGAAGATGATACCTTTAAATTATTTTAAAATAAGATAATATTAATTCTTTGGATACAGATCTACCCCGAGTTCTTCTGTTTCTTCCTTATATCTTGCATTTATATTTATACTCTATTTCCATTTCTAACTAGCAAATAAAGGCCCTCTTGACCTTACCTACTGAATGACTTTCTGACTGTTTGCCTTGCGCTGGCTGCCCCATCCTCCCATCAGTCTCTGATGCAAATGCCACTCTGCAGCCAGCCTGCGCTTAGTCTCTTCCTGCACAGACTCACAGGCTCTCCTCCCTGCCTCCCAACCCTCCTTTCTCTTCTCTTACACTGCCAGGAGGAGCATCTTGCTGGCTAATTTGCTCTTACACATGGTTTCAGGGTAAGTAATTCTTCATACAGGGGCCCCAAACTTCTTACAGCCTCCCTCTGCACTGGCCTCTGCATCCAACCAGCATGTAATGTCCTTCCTCTGCGTTAAGTCCAGTTCCTAAGAATTTCCAACCCTTGCCCATTTCACCTTCGAGCTCACCCCATTATTACCTTATCTGCTAATATATTATGTGTAATTTGTCTCTGAGTTTTTCAGTTATTTTATCTGCCTGAAATAAACTCCTCCCTCTGGTTCTCTCCCCATTCTATGATCTCTTAAGGTTCAATGTGGACAGTTCTGGGAACTGAATTCAATGGCTCCCTAAGATAGTGAAATTCAAATACTCAGTGTCTGGTGTCAGTGTGTGAAAAGATTTCAGAGGTCCACAATAAAATGAGGAAAAATTTATTCTCACAAAATTATATGTGATCAATTAAAAAGGCTGTTGTTGTTTTTTTGTTCCAAAATTATACATTTTCTTTCTTTTGGGGTAGTCAGATTTTTTGAAATGGGGGTGGTAGTAGAAACTTTTTAAAAACAATTTTTTATTGATTAAGGTATTATGTGTCCTTATTCCCCCATTGCATCCCCCACCCCCCAACTCATGCCCTCACCATCTTAGTGTCTGTGTCCATTGATTAGGTTTATATGCATGGATACAAGCCCTTTGGTTACTGATTTGGGATAAAAACATAATCACTTGTATTGGTTTCCCAATTTTTGGGGGGGAGATTTTAGTTCATAAAATCCTGAATCTGAAAGTCACTTCCCTAAGACCGTCATTCTATGTACATCGTTACAATTGTACTTACCATGCCCTAGTACCATTATTGATCCATGTATCAGTCTCTCTGGGAGGTGAGTACTTGCATGATATTCACTGCAGCATCTTCTGCATACAGCACAATAAATATCTGAGTGAAGGAAGTAGCAGGGAAATGTTTAGCACTTTATCTTACCAAGGAATGTTTATTATTTCCTTTAGCAAGTAGTTCTTCATCTGAGTTCAGGAAGGTCCATGGGGGTTTTCAGAGAGGGCCCAAGAACAGCTAAAAGGTTTATGCAAAAATGTGAGTGTGCATATATGTACTTTTTTCCTGGGGTGAGAGTATATAGCATTTTCTAAAAAGCCATAACCCTCAAAGATTAACTAACAATTACACTGCAGTTATGCATTCACCTGGACTCCATTAGCATTCTCTGCATCACTGAGGTGTCCAGTGACGTCCTCAGACTCTGGGGCTGCAGAAGTGTATCTGGTGCAGTCTTTCTCTTCAGAGAACTCATTCAAAGTCTGGCTGGCCCAATAGAGCTGGCTGATACACACTACCAGTGTAAAGACTGCAATAAATGTGCTCATTGGTATGAGAACATGTAGGCTACTGCCTGACAGTGGGAAGGCTTTGCAGAGGAGGTGACATAAGGCCTTGAAGAACATACAACTTACTATGCAGCAAATGAAAGAGATAGAAAGGGTATTCTAACTATCCAAATTAGACTCCAAATTGGGCAAAAACAAGAACAAAATCTTCTAATATGCACAAACACATTATGCAATGTAAATTAACCCAGATGCCCACACTCCTTTTTTTCATTCCTCATAGCATCTAATCTAGTAATAGCCATAATGTATGTATTTCCCTAAACTGGGGATGCTACAGAATATGGACAAGTCATGCCATAGCACAACACATAGACAAGTAGATCACCAGAAATAATTTTAAATGTAAAAGAAATAAAAATTTCTTCTTACACTCTTCCAAACTAGTTGGAATTAAAAGGTATCATAAGTTGGTTTGAGACCTGTTCCAGTAAATGGCGAGGAAGAGCTATGTGCTTAGGAAAGCAGGGAGTATTAAGAAGAATGAAAGCTGAATTGGACCTCCAAACCCATTTGTAGATCTTGCTATGCACAGGGTGGCCAGCAGCTGATCTGGTGTCTTTGTGCAAATTAGAATGTGGTTCCTTTTTCTTGGAGTGAATTCTAGGGCATGACACATAGCTTGATGACCAAATGTGGGCTGGATTCCAGCCCCTCCCCCCACCATCACGGTACCTCTCAGCTGGGTACCGTGAATTCGTAGGTGCAGCCTACGTAATATAAATCATTTATTTTTCCTAGTTTTAGGATCTGTTGACCTAACCGGTATCAGCTAATCTTGGAATGATGAAAAGCTGGAGGAGACCCCAAATCTCCCTCCTCTCAGGAAAAGAGAGTGTGCAAAGCATGAGGAGCAGCAGCAACTTTCTCCACCAATTGCTGTCAACTTTGGAAAGACTCATCTCCTCTGATCTTTTAATTTTTGCAATGTTCTTGCAGGCACAATACATTTATATTGTGATACAACAATAAATAAATATAAACCTAAACTTGGCACATTTTAAGATATGAGGCTCCAGAGAAGAGTGGTTCTAAAGGGGGAAAAATCATTTTGTTTGTCCATTGTTTGGAAGGAAAATCTCAGGGTTAATAGCAGATTATGCATTTCCAATCAGAACAGCATCAGATTGAATGAAAAATGGTACTAGCTGTGCTCATAATGTAATACTGTTGGTTTTCTTCATAACCTTTCAACAATCCTTTTGTCTGATGAGTCTCATTAAAGACAAAAATCTCTGAAGCAGCAGTGGTGTTGACTAGTTCAATGCGTAAGATATATTGGATGTACAATATGTAAAATTTATATGAATATATCAAGTCATATTTGAAAATAGTTCCCTTGTGATCTAGCACTGGGCAACTACATAGGAAGAGTATGAGCCTCTTAAAAGTATATTCCTGATGTACTTTATGTGATATACTCATTTCTTTGTGGTAGAAGTTTAAAATCTCGGCAAGGACAGCACTCTATCCCAGGCCATGATACTATCTCCAAAAGTCACCCATACACTGTTCCTACTACATCAGAGGGTGTAGGAGGCTTTCTGGGTGTTCTCTATAACCCCAGTGCTAACATATTATGTGTTCTATTTACTACTATAGAAGACACAGGTTCTCCGCTTAGAAAATGGGAAGAAGGCATAAATTGGTTGTATTTCTAAAGTAAGAGAAAATGAGGATTCATGAGTTTGGTGTCCCTAGACAGACTGTGCTCTCCTAGATGCAAGATCCTTTACCTCAGTGGTTCTCAACCTTCTGGCCCTTTAAATACAGTTCCTCATGTTGTGACCCATCCATAAAATTATTTTCGCTGCTACTTCATAACTATATTGCTACTGCTATGAATCATAATGTAAATATCTGATATGCAGGATGGTCTTAGGTGATCCCCTGTGAAAGGCTCATTCAACTGCCAAAGGGGTCTCAACCCCCAGGTTGAGAACTGCTGCTTTACCTGAATCTAAGTGGTAGGTGTTCAATTAGTGTTTGCTGAAGGACAGCCTTCGACAGGGAAAGCATGACAACTCACACACGTTCCAAAGACTTTCACATTTTTCATAAATTAAGTTTAAAAAATTTTTGTCACTACTATTCATTTTTCTGTGTTTTATTTTAAATGGGTCTTAAATGACTTAAGCTATAAATTCGAATCCTTGTTATTGAAATAGTTGTTAACTCTGAGTTGCTCACTGCATTCACTGCACCACTTTGGAGTTCACCAGTCAATCAGTAAGCAGGCCTACCTAATAATGCTAAATGAGTGACTATGGCAGTAAAAGCTCCAGAGGAGAAACTAGATCCCTCTGGAATGTTAATTAAGCCCTTAGGACATCTAGGTATTTAATATTGGAGGATCATCAAGAAACACATTTTTCCATATCTCTGTGAGCAGCAATTCACCTTTCTGATACCCAGGCATATGCTTAATTCAGCGGCTCGAGGTCCTTTGACCCACAGAGGCATTATTATTTGTATACTAAGCCTTGGCAAACTGCTCTGCACAAAATCAACAAGCTCAAAGAGCCCCTGGACCCCAGTGCTTCAATTTCTGAATATCTTTATTCAGGTTTTTTCATCTCCTTTTCACTATTCATCTCATCTTTGTTTCCACTTTTCGATCTCAGTAGGTGAGCAGTTAGCAGCATTCTGAAATAAGTAGAAAATCTTTCGGGCTCCCTGATTCTCTGCGGGTGGCACAGAGGGCTATGCTGCTGGATGCAAGCCACACTTATTGGAGCCTCAGACATGGCCTTGCTCATCCATAGGCATATGTGATGGATAGCTACGCCAGCAGTCCGCTCAGCCATCCATCTCGTAGGAAAACGACAGTGATAGCTGGGGAGAGTGCAGCTGAGATCAGCAAAAGTGACCACAAGAGTCAGATGAAAAGGCAGCAGAGGAAGGGAATTGGTTTTTAATCTGCTCGCTGGGGCCTTTTGTGAATGAGGGCAATTCTAGTCACTTTGGTCCAAACACTTTGCAAATTTTTCAATGCAAAGAAAATGGCATATCTCTAGGGGTAGGCAGCCATAAACGTTTAGCATAGCTGGTAGGTCAAGAATATTGATTATCTAACTTTCCTTATATTCTGAAAGAAGGAAACTTAAACTGAGGCAAACTAAATCCACGCCATCCATCAGGTGCTTGGGTCTATGTTATGGATTGGAACATTATTATTGAAAACGTTTCCACTGCACCTACAACAAAGTCAATGAAAGTAACACAGTCTTAAGCTCTGAAATATACAACCTTGGTATAATTTTGCTTTGAACATAAACTTAAAGTACAAATGTGAGTAATAGTTCCAGGTAATTTATATGATTTATAAAAGAATACTTTATAGAAAAATGGGTTATCTCAAAAGTGTAATTCTATGAGTGTAATTTTATATGAGAGCAACAGTAATAAGCAAATATAACCTTGTAGTGCCACATATCATTTATTAATGGCAGAAGTAGTATCATATTATGAATTATAGTGGTTTAATACTGCACCCCAAAATAGACATTTGTCTGGAATTTTAGAATGTGGCCTTATTTAGAATAAGTATCTTTGCAGATATAATTAATCTAAAGATCTTGAGAGGAGATTATCCTGGATGGCTTTAAATACATTACCTATCTATATCTGTAGCTATATAAATGAATATTGACCACATAATTAAAAATTATCATCTAGAATTTTAACTAAATGGTATAGGTATGCTCCTAATAACAGAGAATCAAAATATATAATGACTGTTCTTCTTTTCATCATGCAGGTATTTTTTCAAATATTATCTACTCAGAAGTCTTTCCCAGCTACCTTGACATAATTTCTCCTCCTGTCCTACCATCACTCTTTATACCAGCAGAGGACTCTGGTGCTCATCTCCAAACCAGGATCCCTCACATTCTTCCAGAACTTACTCCTCTAATCTCATGACATCATTAAGTAACTCCTTGCATGTGGTGCTTTGTCAGTCACTGGACAAAGAAAAAAACAGAGGTATGAACCCTGACCACAGGATTCTGCAATGTGGAAGGATCAATGGCGTTTCAATGAGATTTACTTAGAATAAGCAATAAAAACATTGACTAAATACTTAACTTTTAAGCAAAAGGTAAAATGAGTGGGAGAAACAAGATTCCAACAATCAGGAAAGACCCTCTGACACCCTAAAGAGTGTCTGGCACCAACAGGAGTAAATGTGAACTTTTATGCACCTGCAGTTCTGCCTCAGGAGTCAATTCTTATTCTGCGGTTGGCCCATAAGTCCAATAAAAAGAAATCATTGCGAGAAGCTCTAGAGTATTGTATGCAAGCCTGAACTTCTGTTTCTCCTTGAAGCTTTAGAAAATGGCAATGCAATCCATTATTATTGTGCTTTATTGTTGACTAGAGGCCCAGTGCATGAAATGCATGCACAGGGGAGGATGCGTCCCTTAGCCCAGCCTGCACCCTCTCCAATCTGGGACCCAGACCTGGGATTGGGCCTTAACCAGCAGTCGGACATCCCTCTCACAATCTGGGACCGCTGGCTCCTAACTGCTCACCTGTCTGTCTGCCTGATTGCCCCTACCTGCCGCCCCTGCCAGCCTGGTTGTCCCACGCAGCCTGCTGTACAATTGTTTGGTTGTCCCTCACTAACCCCCCTGCCAGCCTGGTCACCCCACACAGCCTGCTGTTGGGTTGTCCATCCTGTTGTTTCAGTTGTGATGGCCCCTGGCTTTTTATATATTAGGATAACACATTTTCACATTTCTCATATCACTAGATTAAAAAAAACACCAACACTTTGAGAGGTGTGCTTGGTGAGTTTCATGATATGAGTGAGAAAAGTGAAGTTCAGAGGGATAAGGAACTGGCTCAAGGTTGAACAGCCAGTAAATATCTATCACCCACTCTTTAGATTGTGTCCTCTAATATTGATATCTTACTTCATGTAATATGTATTTTATTACAATTTTCATGTGTTTATAAGTACAGATGTGTGCATATTTACAACATTATAAAATATGTTGTTATACATATATATAAGTACATATTCAAAATGTACTATGATACACTTGACACATTTGATATTGACACATTTAATACCATACGATCATTTCATAAGTTGGCAGGTTTTTTTTTTAAATTTTGTTTTATTGCTTAAAATGTTACTAAGAGTAGTACATATATCTCTTTTTCCCCCCTTGACCTTCCCCCGACCTCCCCTACCCCACAGTGTTTTGTGTCCATTGGTTATGTATATATGCATGCATAAAAGTCCTTTGATTGATCTCTTACCCCCCACAACCCTCCCCATCCTTCCTGCTGTAATTTGACAGTCTGTTTAAGGCTGCTTTGCCTCTGTATCTATTTTTGTACACCAGTTTATAATGGTCTTTATTATCCATAAATAAGTGAGGTCATGTGGTATTTTTCTTTCATTGACTGGCTTATTGCACTTAGCATAATGCTGTCCAGTTCCATCCATGCTGTTGCAAATGGTAAGAATTCCTTCCTTTTTACAGTAGATGTACCACAGTTTTCTAATCCATTCATCTGCTGATGGGCACTTAGTCTTATTCCAAATCTTAGCTATGTTAAATTGTGCTGCTATGAACATAGGGGTGCACATATCCTTTCTGATTGGTGTTTCTTGTTTCTTGGGATATATTCCTAGAAGTGGCATCACTTGTTCCATTTTTAATTTTTTGAGGAAACTCCATATGGTTTTCCACAGTGGCTGCACCAGTCTGCATTCCCACCGGCAGTGCACGAAGGTTCCTTTTTCTCCACATCCTCTCCAGCACTTGTCGTTTGTTATTTGTTGATGATAGCCATTCTTACAGATGTGAGATGGTACCTCATTGTTGTTTTGATTTGCATCTCTCGGATGTATAGTCACTTTGAGCATGTTTTCATATGTCTCTTGGCTTTCTGAATGTCCTCTTTTGAAAAGTGTCTATTTATGTCCTTTGAAGTTGGCAGTTTTAAAGGTTCAAAAAATGCAAAGGGAGTGTGGCGAAAAAAGTCACTGAATAATGTGTCATCCACAGATTTCTTGAGAAATTGCTGGGCATTCTGCCACTTGAGTGAGAGCATCCCATCTTGAAAGGCTTACCACCTGGGACACTGGAGTTGACCTTCAGGCCACTGAAACTGTCTAAATTCCCCCAGAGTTTGCAGCCAATGACTTGTGAAATCATCTAGAACTTTCAGGCTGGCTTATCCATCTTTTGGCTAGGACTAAGTAGCAGAATGCCCCAAAGGGCCTGAAGTTGACTTTTTAGATCAGTGGCATTTTGGACAAGAGTAGTCCTTTAATTCATCTAAAGCAGTGGTTTTGCAACAGAGGATAATTTTGCTCTCTTCCTAAGGGTCATTTGGGAATATCCTCAGACATTTTTGGTTGTTACAACTGGAAGAGTGATGCTACTGGCATCTAGTGAGTAGAGGCCAGGGGTACTGCTAAAAAATGCACAGGACAGTCCCCCACAACAAAGAATTATCCAACCCAGGAGGTCACTGGTGCTGAGGTTGAGAAACTCTGATCTCAAGTACTTAAGGTATATTGAAGTGTTGAAGTCCATCAATTTCCTCCCCACACCAGCCAGACCTCACCCTGACTCCATTTAGCCAACTAGAAGCTCCAGTTTGCTTACACTCCAAATTAAGCCTGGACTTAATTAAATTAAACACATACCTCAGTGCTGAAACCATAAACAAAAGAAAAAGAAGACTGCCATAGAAGTCAAGATAGTTGTTACAGTAAGAAAGGTGAATGCAGAACTTTTAGAGTTCCCCACAGTGTTTTATGTCTTGCCTTGAATGGTGATTACTCTGAGATTGACTTTGTAATAATTTATTAAGGTTGTTTCATAGTTGGTGCACTTTTCTTTATATGTGTTATATTTCAAAATGGTAAAATATTTTAAAACAACTCGCCTTGCCCAGCTAGTGTGGTTCAGTTGGTGGAGGATGTTCTTAGTTTGATTTCTGCCTGGAGTTGCAGACTCAATCCCTAGTAGGGGCTATGCAAGAAGCAGTTGATTGATGTTTCTATCTCTGTATCCCTTTCCGTTCCTCTCTCTGAAATCAAGTTAAATATATATATATATATATATATATATATATATATATATATATATATATATATTTTATTAAAACTACCTTAGTGATTTCCCTCTATTTTGTAATAATTAGACTAAAGAGATGTTACTGATATGAGTGACCCTGCTAAATTCATATTGAATGGCACAGAATTGAATAATTGCTGGAGTCTAGTCGCTAAATTAGAAATCCCAGTAGCACCTTAAATTCTTTTTATTCTTAGTCCTCAAAGCTTATTGGTCACTAACTCTAAATGTACACAGAGGGGTACACACACATACAACCTGAATATTGAATTATTAATGGACATTGAAAAATAACTGGAAAAGGGAGCCAAATTCCCAATGGTTGCTGACCAGTACATTTCCTCCCAAAGCTTGGTGATTCCCAACCAGAAGATGCTCCACCGGGAAAGATACAGCAAAATTACCTAGAGATCATTGCTATTTTTCTAAATTTTAAAAATTTAGTTACTTATTAGCTATATAAAGAGAACACATGCATATAGTTCTTTAAAATCATAGAATACTACACAACAGAATGAAAAATACTCCTGCCATATTTTTCACCATGCCCAGGAAATCATCCCAGAGGCCACCGCTGTTAACCTTTTCATGTGTCAATATTTACCCTCTTATTTCCAGGTAACAGGCTCATGACCTAAATTCTTTATTTATCACACATTATCTTCTTAACTTCCTGTAGTGGTAGATGGAGAGTTTTCTGACTTCTCTGTCTTTCTCTTAGATTTTTAACATTTTTATTAAAAAACTAGAGTCCCAGTGCATGAAATTCATGCACATGGGGGGCAGGAGGGTCCCTCAGCTCAGCCTGCACCCTTTAGCAGTCTGGAAGCCCTCGGGGGATTCTGACTAATGACTTAGGGCCACAGGGAGCGGACCTAAGCCATCAGTTGGACATCTTCACGGGCCAAAGCTGTCAGTCGAACATCCTTAGTGCTGCCACAGAGGAGGGAGAAGCGCCCACCACCACCGCTGTGCTCGCCAGTTGTGAGCCTGGCTTCTGGCTGAGCGGTGCAACCCCTAGGGGAGCACTTTGATCATCACAGGGCAGCTCTTGTGTTGAGCGGGATCAGGCCAAAACCTGCTCTCCACCATCCCCTGAGGGGTCCTAAATTGCAAGAGGTCACAGGCCAGGTCGAGGGACCCTACTGATGGACAATTAAGACTGGAGAGGGACACGAGAGGTTGGCCAGTCAGGGAGGGACTGTGGTAGGGCTCCAGAGTGTGTCCGGCCTGTCTAGCTCAGTCCCAATTGGCTAGACCCCAGCAGCAAGCTAACCTAATGGTTGGAGCATCTGCCCCCTGGTGGTCAGTGCATGTCATAATGACTGGTCAACTGGTCAGCTGTCTGACCCTTGGTGGTCAGTGCAAATCATAGCAAGTGGTTGAGTGGCCTTAGCATATCATTAGCATATTATGCTTTGATTGGTTGAAGAGATGACCAGACAATTAACATATTAGGCTTTTATTATTAGGATGTAAATACTGTTCATTCCTGAGTCAAGGAGCACACTTTGGTAATGTTTTTCTTTCTCTAGTTTAAATTTGTTTTTCCTTGAATAATGATTACATCATTTTTATCTGCTTAGTTTTTTATAAAAAGAGTATTCATTTATTTTGGTCAAGTGCTCCAACATGTCTTTCTAATGGCTGTTAATATATTTTCAAAATAATCAAATATATAATTATCATTTCCATTTTCTCCCTTGGAGACCTCATTCCCACAGCCTTGTTGCTCCTCTGGTTGCTTTTGCGAAAAATTCTGAGGCCCTTCTTGGCATTTGATCCTGGTTTATTTTTTCATTTTGCTGGAGCACATGGTCCAGTATCTTACTAATACAATTATTTCCCATTAGAATTTGAAATCATTGTTCTTAGTCTATTCACTTTCTGTGTTGCTATTGAGATGTCTCATGCAGCATTACTGCTCATATTTTTTTATATGATTCTCTATCTATTTATCTATCATCTCTAACATCTTAAAGATCATTCTTTGTCTCCAGGGTTCTGCAGTTCTATAGTGATGGGTCTAGGTTAAGTTTGGTGTGTGTGTGTGTGTGTGTGTGTGTGTGTGTATGTGTGTGTTGAATTGGTGGACTCTTTCAATTTAGAAATTCATGTTTAACCATTTGGGAAATTTTTTTTTTGTTTTTTATTTATTTGACAATTTTTCTTCCTTCATGTTTTTGTTTTTACTTGTTCCAGACCTGCTTTATGTGACTTGTTACTAATCTCTAATTTTCTGAACTATTTCTCATATTTTTCATATAACTACCCTTTTTATACACCTTGATTGATCTTGCATTTATCTTCTAACTCTTCTAGTGCATTTATAATCTGGATTATTTGAGTTCTTTCTTGTTATCTGGGAGTTTTATTTTGTGAAGGCAATGCTCTTCTCTCTGTGATGACGTTAGCTTAAATTTCTTTTTCTCCTTGCCTTGATATGTGTTATACAGATTTCCTTGTTTTGTTTATTTGTTAGTACTTTCTATTTGTTCATTTTTTGACTTTTTTTTGGTAAAAGAATTACTCAGCAGCCATTTGTTCATAATTTATAAGCAGAACTACAGAGCTTATTGGAAGCTCTATGTAAATGAGTCTTGTCAACGTTATCATATGGTGATCAGGTGGCAATCTGGCTTTGTCATGCATAGAATTCCCATCTTCTTTGTAGCATTTCAGCTATCCAGAAAAAAAAATCTAGGAACAAGGGGTAGAGGGGAAAGAAGAGTGTATTTTTTGGTGTGCTAGGCCTGAATACAGATCCTCAGGAAGCAGAATTGCAAACAGGATGAAGAGGCTAGAAATTCCACTCTCTCTTCATCTTTTCTGGTCTTAGCTTCACTTAGCCCACCTCCGTACCCCAAGTCTGAAATTTTTTCTGGTTGATTTTTTTCAGTAACCAAGCTTTCTACTTTCCTCTTGGTTTGGAGGAGTACAGCGACTTTGTTTCAGTGGAAAGGGAATGAGATCGAGGGCAGTGACACCTTTATCTACAGGCTTTCAATCCATCTGGCTTTGCTTCGTCTGAGGCTTCCCTCAGGACTTGGTGTCCTTAGAGTTTGTTCTGCTGGGAAACTTGTTTTGTTTCTTTTGTATTCATTAAATGACAGATGTATAGAGAGCTATGGAGATATAGATATATCTTAACTATTACTCGTAGATTTATAAAATGCTTCTTCTGCTCCCTGCATGCATTTGGGGTATTTTCCTATTTCTATCTTTCAAAAGTTTCTAGAAATCTCTTGTCCTCCACTGCCTTGTTGTCTTTGTGGCTTTATACCTTCTTAAAATATCATTACCATCATGCTGGGTCTTTTCTACAAAGGAGAGAAAATAAGAGTAGTCAATCCATCATTTTCTCCCAATCATCCTTTCTTTATAATCTCTGTGAAATGTTGAACAACTAGGCAACTAGGTTCAATGGGCAGATCTTGAGTTTAAGGTTTAACCTACCTGTCTCAAATTTAAGCTTGTTACTTAGTGAGTGTGTGATGTTCTGCACGTCACTCAAACATCCTGCCAAGTTCTGCAGAGATGCCTCGGAAAAGACTGACTGAAAAGCATCCATCTAATTGGGTAATTAGAAGGTCATTGGTGACCTTCATTGGAGTAGTTCCCATAGAGTGGTGAGGGCAGAAGCCAGGCTGCACTGGGATTTATCCATTAATTATGCTCCAGTCTTCTGTGCAAGGCTCCTCCAGCACAGTTTCTAGCAAAGCTGTGAGCTACCCACACCTTTGGTCTCTGCTTACTTTGCCAGCTGCTCTAGTGCTTCAAATGTGCTACCATGTGTATGCATGCTTTTCCTTCAAGGCTCATATAAGCCAGCTGTTGCAACAAGCTTCAAAATGCTCCCTGCAAACTGGCAGGAGTCTGGATGCCTTTGGAGCTCCAGAGGGACCAGGTACAAACAGTGTAGCAGGAAAATTGCTTTGGGAAGGCAATGTGGAAGAGAAGGTCTGAGGAAGGAGCGGCTCAGCACAGAAAAAAATGGCCTGCTGCCACTAATATACTTGGAGAAAAATATGACAGCAAGAGCAATGAGAAAGAAGCCACTCGGTCCTTTGTGGTGTGCTAGGCTCCCAAACCTGAAGCAGTTTGCTCAGGCCTTCCATCATAACTCCTGCCCAAATGAAGACGCGGGTGGAGACGTGTGGCCTATGAAAGGCAGAAGAAACACCGTGGGTCGCCTTGATTGCTTGCCCCTCATTGGCAGTAGCAGGCGATCTCTTCCTAGAGAAAAGTGTGTTCTGACCTTCAGAGAAAGGAATTCCGTAAGGCACCATTCAGGAAGGCTTAGGTTGTGGCGGTTTATAGACCATCCCAGAGCTCCTCGCTGGGGCCCTCAGCTCTAATCTGTTTTGTTACCTCAATTGCAATGTTGTTTGGTGGTTTTACAGCACAATCCATTTTCATAAACTGTTGCCCAGCTGCACACACTGGTGGAAAACCAGCCGAAACAAGAATGCCATTATTTATTCTGCTCAGAAAAGAATTTAAAATTCTGGAGACTGGGGAATAGTAAAATGAGAAGCTGAAATAATATTTTTTAGCATAGAAGTTCAATGCGAATTTTCAGACCTACGTACTAGTACCTGAAGAATACTTCTCACAGACTTTTTTTTTTTTACTTACATAGCAAAAGACTCATAAATAATGTGATCTTGTTGAAGTTTATTCTACTGACTTTTAAAAATACTTCTTAATATTGCTTATATAATTCTCCTAGAATGTGCTCATTTTAATCATCAGTCAACATTTTATTATATTATAATCCTTAATTGATTGACGTTTAATCACAGTCTTTGTATTTTACAGTCCCTTGTCTCATAAGAGGCAATTTTCTCTTTACTGTAGTTTAACAGCTGATGAAAAAGATTTAAGGAAACCTATAAACTTAAGATTGGTTAATGGTCCCTTATAAAAGAATATTATACTTCGAGGATCCATTGCACAGATGTGGTACTCAATTGTAGAAATGTGCATGGGGTTTATTAAATTACAGCACAAATCTTCAGCCTTCTGAGTTATTGTCCATGTTGGTATTGTTAGGCAAATGGGGAGACTCATTATTGCTTCCAGTTGTTCCCATTACTGTGGTGTGATGCAGGCGGCGACAGCTGGCACAGCGCTGCAGGCAGCACGGGGCTGCAGCAGCTGCCTGGACAGACAGCCCGGGAAGGTCCGGCTGCGCTGAGTCAGGGCTGGGCAGCTCCTCTAAGGCGCCGACCATGCGCGGAAAGTAAATAAACAAACCCCGCTGGCTGCCAGAGACAGAGGGAGAAAGAGACAGAGACTACCTCATAGAGAAAATGGTCTTTCCGGACTGCTTCTGGATTTGCGACTTCTTGGGTACCCTGAGTATCTCTGCAACTTTGTTTCTTTAAGTCTTTCATTTGTAAGTGTCTCAGGGCATTGTCCAAAGCCCATCTCTGTTTAAAACGGCCTTTCCAGATGATCTCTGCCTAGGCCACTTTTCAGTTTGGATGTGAAATGTTTAGCTAATTTTTTTTGGGGGGGGGGGAATGAGGCAATATTAATGCTATCTGATAACTGAGCCTTTATTCAATATTTGTTAACCAAATGCTTGCCGTATTCCAGAAACAGTGTCCTATATTTTCAGGATACAAAACTGTGACAGAACCCCTTCTCTCAAGGAATTGTTTGGTAGGGGGAGATGTCCATGCAAATAAATTAATGCAGCAAAATGTCATTGCTGTGAGAGATGTTTGTATAGGATATGATCGATGGGACCCAAAATGAAATTCAAACCTACATGAGCTGGAGCAAAGGGCCAGACAATTCCTATATTCTGTCTGCATGCATTGTTTGTTTGTTTGTGAAGAGGCTTTATTACAGAGGGGACGGGCGCAGTCCTTCTTGGCTGCTGCCTTCCTCATGGCTGCAAGGACTTTGCTCAGGACCTCTCTCTTCCTCTTAGAATGGGTGTGTGTCCCCATCCCTTTCTTGATGAATTTTAGGGCCTTCTCATCCTTGGAGACCATGAGCAGCAACATGGTGCGCTGCCGACAGGAAGCAAAGCCATACACCTCCAGGGTCACATCCCATAGGAACTTGGTGAGACGCCCGCAGTGGCTGTGCCTCAGCGTCCTCATGTTCTTGGTCACCTTGTGGGCCTTGATGAGGCTCCCGGTCATGGGGTAGCACACAGCCAGGCCTGCTGCTCCTCAATGGCTGCCACAGTGGAAGTAGGTCAACAATTAAGTACCTACTGTATGCTAGACACTGGAGGTAAAAAAAAATGGTACAAAGATGAATGAAACGGGATGCATATCTTTCTATTTTCTGCATCCTTCCTCCAGGTTTGTCTCTGTTCCCACCATTCTATAACTTATTCTGATGAAGGTACCTCAAGACTTCCCCTTGCCCACGCAAATGGCAGAGGCAACTGATAAAACTGAGCAACCCTTCCTTCTTGGAGCACTTTCTTTTCTAGAATGCTCTCATCTGATGGGCTGTATTTCTCAGTTTCCTCTGAAGCCTCTTTGGCTTCTGCTTCACTTCTAAATGATTGAATAATAGAGCACAGAACTTACTGATATTTAAAATAATGAGTTCCTTTCTTTGTTTATTTGTTAAATATTTCCCTCCTTTCCCTCTGTATTCTTTGTGCTTAGAATATTGTGTGGCACATTACTGCTCAATAAATATTGGTTCAATATATGGGAATGGGGGAGGAGAGGAGAAAAGAGAGCTCACTCTTGAGAAGTCAGTTACATGGATGATTATAATACAACTAGAGGTCCCTCGGCCTGGCCTGTGGGGATCTGGATGAAACTGGCTCTCTGACATCCCCCAAGGGGTCCTTGATTGCAAGAGGATGCAGGCCAGGCTGAGGGATCTAGTATGCATATAAGATCTTTGGCTAATCTTTTTCCGCCCTCTCCCCTCCCCTGCTTTCTTCTGAGATTCATCAATCTGTTCCATGTTTCCATGCCGGTGTGTTGAGCATCTGCCCCCTGATGGTCATTACACATCATAGCTACTGTTTGAACGGTGAACCGTCAGTGATTGCTTAGGCTTTTATATATGTAGATAATTGCAGTAAATTGCAGATACTCAAGAGAAAAGTTTCCTGAGCTGAGGCTGGAAATAAATGGCTAAATAAAGGCTTAAGTGTGGAGCTTGAATTTGCAGTCCAAGGGAAGCATAATCAGGCACAGCCCAGGAAGAAAAGTTCTTACATTTTTTCTGGAATACATTTCTGATGGTCTCCATTGACATTATAAGATATAGGTGCAATCATGATGAGCGTATCTCATGAGCCACCTTGAGCTGTTTGTGTATCTCCAAAGCCAATATGTATCCAGATGCATGCAAGTCATATGTGATAGCTTTCATTTTTTCCTTCTCCTTCCTCAGTCAGTCAGTCATTGCTCTTTCTGCAGAAGAGGAAATGATGGCAAAGATCTTGGGCATCCGCTCTCCTTTCTTTTGCCCAGCAAACATTTCACCTCTTAACTGCCATCTGTCTTTGTGGTTTAGGAGCAAGGAACTGAAATGAAAGAGGTAGAAACAACTTGGCTGGTTCAGTCATTTTGTTGAAAGATCAATCAGTTCCCTATGAGAAATTTTCTGGGATGGGAACCAAAGTAGCTGACATCCAAAAGCAGCATCTCCACTACTGGCTCTAGCGGTGATGTTCCATTAGCTGTCAGCAGTAATCACACTTACATCCTCTTTCCAAGCCTCCAGCTATGAGGGGACGCCATTACACTCTCCCTGTCTAGTCGCAAAGCACTCGACGACAAAAGCACAAACAGACTAGGCTGAGTGGTGCTGTGAGCATGTCCCTGGCACCGGGGCCTCTCCAGCAGGTGTACGCTAACTCACCTGTGCCATACTTGGCACAGGCCACCGAGACCAATTGGGTACCCTTGTAAAAAATCTGCCTCCATCCAGACTGAACTGGGACCCACACCTTTGGACAGCAAGCCACTGCTGAACTTGGAGGGATCTCTCAATTAGCTAATGGTAGAGGCGTCTGCTACCTCTGTCTCTGTTTAGGCAGCCAGCCAGGATTCTGAAGGAAAGCTATCTTGCTTTAGCCTTTTCAAGGAATGTGGTGGTTTGAAAAAAAAAATACACACACACACATATGTACATGCACACAAGGTTAGATTCTGATGCTTTTTGCTTTTCCCCTTTAAATATTTCAGTGGCATAGCAAAGTATTCGTTCATAATGGACCCCCTTCAGGAAGCATGGAAAAGCTCAGAACATACTGGGTTAACTAATTTTCCCCAGCTCTTGATTTATGGAATGTATCTCCACTCCTCATTTTCATATGAGAGTGGCTATGGCTTTGCACTGAGCCTTGAGCATTAACTCCTTATTAAAAAGAACTTCCAGGTACCCCTGGGCTCAAAGAGGGCCTCAGGTCTGGGTAATTAAAACATAGCCTGGAATAATATGGCCATATGATATGTAGCCCTGTAATGAGAGATTACCAGTTTATTTTAATTACAGAAAAAGGTGCTCACTTCCAAAATAATAGATTTTCTTAGACCTCACATTGTATTGAATAGATGCCTATCAAAGGGGTTAATTTTCATCTGGAAAACTCCTATTCATTCTTCAATACCCTTTTCTGTTTGTAAAGAAACAGCCCTCATTTGTGAACTCTTGCCAAGACAGAGTTTAGCACTTTTTTATTTTCACTTCTATTAAACTTTGTTTATAAATTTCTGTGCAATTTTTACCAAATATGTAGACATAGCCCCCCTCTTCTTTTAAATGTGCTCTTTTCCATGTGTTTTGAAAGAAGCAGCATCCCTGGTCCTTCTTTGATTTTATCATCTTTGAGTGAAACATACAGAGAATAATTTCTTTACGTAGAACAGTGCAAGGGTGATGATTACTGAGGATGCAAAAAGGAATGGTGGGGACTATGAAGAAATGGAGAAAACCAGACTCAACAAAATGTAGCATCAGCAAATTATTGCTATGAAGAAATGTGGATGAAACGTGACCAAGTAGTCCAATTGTTTAAGAGAAGCCAAAAATATAGGTGTGAGGTTTTTGTTGTTGTGCTATTGTTGTTTTTTAGGCTAAACCACAAATTATTAAATGTCGGCTGAATGTGGTTTTTTGTTTGTTTTGTTTTGTAATATGGTGTCTACTAAATACAAACCATCTGCCAGCATAATTTGGTTCACAGGCTGCCAATTTATAAGCCCTAATTTTTATTGTTTTTTCTTCACTCTTGCTCAGTCTCTTCATCACCAGCATCGTGTGTTGGCACCAGGTAGCAGAGAGGAGGAAGGAGGAAGGATGCCTAGAAAGAGACTTCACCCTGATGCTTAAGCCTGCCCAGCCATTGTAAGTCGTAGCACCACCTTGGTCTTCCACACTTCTCTGACCTTTGCACATACTGTTTCTTCTGCCTGGAAAATCTTCCCAACGAACTGTTATTCGTGAGAGAAGGTCCAAATGTCCCAGAAAGTCATTTCTTTATTTCTTCTCTGTATTCTTTTTGTACTTTAAGATCTACGTTTCAGCACTTGAACTGCTGATATTATTCACTTATATCAATATTCTCAAATATCAGTAAAGATTCTAATAACCTGGAGGGCTTGTTAAAACAGCCTTGTCAGGTGTGGCTCAGTTGGTTGAGCATCATCCCAGGCACCAGAAGGTTGCTGGTGTGATTCTCAGTCAGGGCACATGCCCAGGTTGCAGTTTGATCCCTGGTAGGGAGCATGCAACAGGCAGCTAATCAATGTTTCATTCTCACATAGTTGTCTTTTTCTCTCTCTCCCTTCTCCTCTTCTTTCTATAAAAAATATTTTTTAAAATATTTAAAATCCCACAAAAAATAGATTGTGGGGCTTCACCTTTAGAGTTTCTAATTCAGTTGTTCTGGGATGGGACCCAAGAATTTGCATTTCTAACAAGTGGCCAGATGTTGCTGGTCTGGGAACTACACTTAGAGAACTCCAAAGCTTACACTTAGGGCTATGTATAGCTTATCTGTGGATCTTCAGAGCTGGCACAGTCAATAATCCTTTTATTAATGCTATTAATTACAGTCACTTTGGCTTCCTTATCAAGCTGATCTAACAAACATCTGCTTATGTCAATGGGAAAATAGTGGCTGATCCACAATCCTGGCTGATCCATTCATCCTGTTGCATATATCTCTCATATGGTTGGACAACTAAGGATTTTGAAAAGCTCTTTGAGATCATCTAGTGAAATATGAACATTTTATAAATAAAAACACTGAGGCTGTTTATCTTAGCTCTGCTCTTTTATTTTCATTCCAATTTCCTAGGTCAGATTCTTTGTATCAGATAAAACTTTGTGTGTTTTTTTCCTAAAACACTGATGAGACGTAATAAATATGGAAAATTTCCTGTTGGAATATGTGGAGTGGGTTAAAATGATGAACATTGTACAGAAAAATAAGCTTTGACATTCATTGCATCAGCTATCTAATCTAATAAAAGAATAATATACAAATTGACCCACTCCATTACACCTATGCCACGCTCACCAGCCAAGCCACACCCATCAGCCAATCAGAGTGACTATATGCAAATTAACCCAGCCAACACGGTGGCCAGCAGCCACGGAACTGGAATAAGCAGGAGGCTTGCCCTGGCCATGGAGGAAGCTAAGGTTCCTGTCTGCCTAGGCTGGCTATGGCCTCTGCTCAAGGCAACAAAGTTTCAATTATAGAAGATAAACAAACATCCAATATCTGCTTCCAGCCTTGGGCTCAAGGAAGTGCTGGGAGCCTGGGTTGTCAGGGAAAACCCGACCTGGGCTCCGGTTAAAGCAACAAAGTTTCAACTTTAGAAGTTAAATAAATCCCAGGTGCCAGTTTCCAGCCAGCCTTGCTGCAAACAGCCACCAGCCACTCACCCAGGCTGGCCAGGTACCGCAGCAGGGACCCCCTTCCTGAAGGGGATGTGGCCAGCCTGAAAATGGCCTTCAACCCCTCACCCAGGCTGGCCAGGCACCCAAGCAGGAATCCCACCCTGATCCGGGACATCCTTCAGGGCAAACCAGCCAGCCCCCACCCATGCACCAGGTCTCTATCCTATATACTAAAAGGATAATATGCAAATTGACCCTAACAACAGAACAACTGGGAATGACTGGTCACTATGACACATGCTAACAACTAGGGGGAAGATGCTCAATGTAAGAGCTGCCCCTGGTGGTCAGTGCACTCCCACAGGGGGAGCTCTGCTCAGCCACAAGCCAGGTTGCCAGGTGCCAGCACAGCAGTGGTGGCAGAAGCCTCTCCCACCTCCTCAGCAGAGCTAAGGATGTCCGACTGCAGCTTAGGCCTGCTCCCTGCTGGCAAGTAGACATCCTCCAAGGGCTCCTGGGCTGCCAAAGTGATGTCTGGCTGCCGGCTTAGGCCCAATTGCTCAAGGAGCAGACCTAAGCCAGCAGGTGGACATCTCCCGAGGGGTCTCAGATTGCTAGAGGGCACAGGCCATGCTGAGGGACATCCCTGAGTGCACAAATTTTTGTGCACCGGGCCTCTAGTATATTTATATTTTTTCCCAGTAACTAAGTTCACATGCTTATGAACCATTCCAGATCTGGATCACAGAGGGTGAAAAATATAGCTAATTAGTTCTGCTTATGCTACTTACATTTATCTTGTAATAGTAAAACATTCTTCTTGCAAACCTGAGGATGACACAAATGATACTTGTAAGCCCTATTAATGGATCACAATGGCTTGAAACTCTAAAATTAAATGTACAGCATATTTTAATATGGATTCCTTGCCCCCAATTTTTTAAATGAAGCGACAACTCTTAGCATGTTAGAGTTCAGTCTTTCTCTACAAATGTTAAAGTTCCTCTCTGTTCAGCTTGTCATGTACTGTGGACCCTCCTTCCTACCCTGACTCTCACCACTATCCTAGAAGATTTCAACTTCATGCCCATAAATGAACTTCATTTTCGACAAATCTAAAAAGTATTTATTGTGTATCTACTGTATGCTAGACACTATTTTATGTGGCATAGATCGAGTAGCCAAATAAGATAGTTTTAATGCTTTGCCTTTGAGTAGTTCTGGTCTAGTGTGGGCTGGTCTAGTGCACTAAGCACTGTGAAGAAAACAAAGCAGGGAAAGGCAAAGATGGTCATGAAGGGGGGAGGGCCATTTTACACACAGAGCCAAAGAAGGGACAACTGAGCTTGATCTGCATGAGATGAAGAAGATTGGTGGACACCTGGGCAGAGAGAACAGTAAGTGCAATGACTCTGAGGTAGGGCTGTCATTTACAAAAAAATGGCAAGAAGACCAGTGTGGGTGAAGAGGAAGAAGGGAGGAGACTGGTGTGGCTGTGGAAGGGCTGTGCAGCATTGGTCGTGAGGTAAGATGAAATAGACCAGAGTCCCTGATGGAAATGGCAATCCTTTCTAGGAAAAGCAGGAAAGTGATATAAACTAATTTGTTTTTTATAAAGTTCACTCTGGCTGTTGCTGTTGAGAATTGACTGTATGAGATAATGATGGTCAAGAGTAGGAGGGAGGCTAGTCATGAGGCTGTTGTGGTGACTCTGGGGAGAGAAAGTGGTGCTTTGAGCTAAGTGCCTGGATGGAAGACTTGAGTAACAGCCCAGTTGTTGATATGTTTTGAAGCCATGCAGCTGTGCTCAATAGTTTGAGTAGGATCAGAGAGGCCAGAGGACTGGAGTAATCTAAGAGTGAAGGGCAGTTGGTTTCAGAAGAGAAGTAGAGAAGGAAATGGAGTAAAAATGTTGTGGGAGCCAAGGAAAAGAAGTTTAAATGAAAGGCCAGTATTTCAGGATGGGAACCAAACAAGAGCTGTCAAATCAATTGAACTGGGCTGATCAATTGAGAACAATGTGGGATTAAAATACATAATTGATGAAGATTAATGGAAAACATTATAACAGTAAAGGATAATAGATGACAGCCAGAGAGTAGAACATTACAGTTTGATTTTAGAGGTCCAGGTGAGTCGCTGGTTCTCTGTTACTTGTAAGTGTCCATTCTCACACTGTACAGTAGTTTATGTAGAAAGAATGACCAACCAGAGCACCATCAATTAAGGTTTTATACTTTCTGACTTGTCCTTCACTCCTCACTTTTCAGACTTAAACTCCTGACCTGATTTTTATAGTCCTTCAACTTATCATCCATTTATGCCTCCATCTGAGCACCTTTATTTGATGGCTGATTAATTTCCTTCTAGTCTAGAAACCTAAGTCTACTCATTAACCACTGATTTCTTTTCTCTATAATGCTATAATTCTCTGAATAATCTTGAGGATAATCCCTCTTTCTCTCTGGTTTGATCTAATTCCTAATACCTCTCATCCTTAGTAACTCAGGTTGTGAGACTTAACTCAGCTTCTCTGATATGTGGGCATCACAGGGTATAGTACAGAGCCACAGCAGTGACTTGTACATGTGGATTGGAGGTGAAAGCTTCCAATAAGGCAAGAAATAAGGGAGCTAGTAGAATGGATAAATTTCATGTTCAGGTTTGCACTGCAAATTACAGTGGGCCCTCCATACTGCCTCTCAACCCTAGTCTTTCTCTGCACCATCACCCAGGTCTCAGATTAATCCCCGAGTGGCACATATTCATCACAGACCCAAAGTAGCATCTTAAAGGCTTTGTCATCTGAATTGACATTGAAACCACCACCCCCAGAAGCTGAGACAGAAATTGCAATCTGAAAATAACTGGACTGATTTCCTTCTAGAGAAACAAACAAATAGAAAAAAATCAATACTATCTCAAGGATTTTAACAAGATCTAGAATCTAAACAACAAACCTAAAAATGTCTAGAATACAATAGAAAATTATTTAATTACAAAAAACTTGGAAAATGTGACCAACTCAAAAAGGAATCAATAAGGGCCGATTGCGATGGCCCATATGTTGGAATGGTCAGATAAAGCATCTCTTCTATGAATATTCCACAAAGGAAGAGGAAACACTCATTAAATGAATGAAAAGATAGAAGTTCTCAGAAGAAAAATAGAAACTGTAATTAAAAAATTTAGAAATGGAAGTTCTAATAACTTAAATAAATTTGTATTGCTTTTTAAAAAATCTTCTCCCTTTGCCTTTCACTATGCAACCCCTTTTTACATTTTCAATCCTAATCTGATCAGTCTTTTTCTGTCTTTTTCACTGTCTTCTCTTCTACTCTCTTACGAATGTCCTTGGTTTTCTTCTTTTGTTTTTGCCACATATTTTCATACATAAGCTTGTGTGCAACTTATCTACTCTATAATTTGTTTCTCTTTACCTATCACTCATTTTTTATACTACTGCTTTTATTTGTTTTGCTTTATTAATTACATTTACTGGGGTGACATTGCTTAATATGATCATATAGGTTTCAGTTGTGGGTTTCTATGTTACAAGATCTGTATATTGTACTGTGTGCCCACCACCAAAAGCCTTCTCCCATCACCATAAATTAGGATCCCTTTATCCACAACCACCTACTACTGCTTTAGGCTTTTGTTTTCAGTACTCCACAGAAACTGCTCTGATTTTGGTAATCAGTAAAACTCTTTATTACTAAAGCTACTAAACAAATTTAATCCACATTATTGATACTTTTCTGTAAAAATGGGTAGCGTAGGTGCTTAAGATATTTATCATCTAAACAAATGAATGACTACTCCCTAGCACCCACATGAACAGACTTTCTTTTTATTTATTTTTTAAAAATATATTTTATTGATTTTTCACAAAGAGGAAGAGAGAGGGATAGAAAGTTAGAAACATCGATGAGAGAGAAACATTGATCAGCTACCTCCTGCACACTCCCCCCTAGGGATGTGCTGGCAACCAAGGTACATGCCCTTGGCTGGAATCGAACCTAGGACCCTTGAGTCCGCAGGCTGATGCCCTATCCACTGAGCCAAACCGGTTAGGGCCAGACTTTCGTTTTAATCTCTTTGGCCATTTTTCTCGGTTTTCTATATGGATTCTTCTTTCTTTTCCACCTTTTAATTTCTGGCGTCTACCAGAATGTTATCCTCAGCGCACTAATCTTCCTTCTCCACACATGCTCCTGGAGATCACCTATTGTTTTAACATTTTGTGTAGAGGCTAATGCTATTGACACCCACATTATTTATCTGTAGCTCCCAAGCTCCAATTGGGCAGTTCCTCATAGAAGGCTCACAACCCCAAACCCGATTCTTCTCTTTCATTTTAGCATAATTGGTGGCACTATATCTTTCTGGTACCCAAAGTAGAAATTTGAGAGAATCAATCCCATGCTCTCACCCTGGCCCTATCTAATCAGGATTTACTAATTAGGATTTACTTCCTAAGTATTTCTTGAGTCCATGCTCTTTGCTCTATAGTGACTCTTTTTGCTTAATTGTCTTAATGCATTTTTTAACCTAAAGTTGCAATATACTCCTAATCAGTGTTTGAGCTTCCATTCTTCCCACAGTTTCAAACAGCTGTGGCAAAGGGTTCTTAACAACAGGGTGTCCCTAAAAATGTGTACACACACTTTGAATAATTATAAAGGCAGTGTTTATTAAAATACAATTTGTTTTCAAAATTGAGCTATCAGTTGTTAAAGTGTGTATACATTTTGGGGAGACACCCTATACAATCATCACTCATTTTTTAAAAACTCATAAGAAGCTTTTACTTTGTGTAGTAATTCCCAAAGCTGTTTTACCTCCCATCTGGCAGCCTCTCTTCATTCCTCTCTTGCCATTCCCTGCCTCACACTTTAAATTCTAGCAATAGTCAGTCACTTGCTCATAGTTATCAAAATAACCCAGCTTTTTATGATTTCATAAACACTTGTTTTGCTAAATATGTTGTGTGTTTTATTAAAACTATAATGACAATGTTTGTTGAGTACTTACTATGTGTGTGAGGTTGTACCATTATTGCATTTAATCCTCAGAACTACCTGAACACAGATATTGTACAACTGTTATCACCATTTTAGAGATTAGAAAACCAAGGAACAAGAAAATAGTTGGCCAAGGATCTAAATGCAGGGATTATAACTATAGAAACAGCATACTACCGAACTTAATTGTGCCGGAAGTGCTTCTATCCAACTTTCTACACTTAGTCCAAACACCTCTGAGAAGACTTCCTTGAATAATGAACACCATTACCCTTATAACCTTGGCTAGAGGCCTCTCTGCTGGTTTCTCAGAGCACTCTCTGATAATAGGGACCATCTTGCATGGCAATAATGTGTTAATGTGTCTTTAGCTCCCACTAGACATAACTCTTCAGTGTCAGGGATTATGTTTATCTTTGTATTCATAGTGTATTCAAAGTCTTTCATATAGTGGTCACTCAATAAGTAGTTGCTCAGTTAAATGTAAACAGCTGTTTAGCCCACCCCATTCTGTTTAAACATTTACTGAAAATTTCTGCTTAAATATCTTCAGTACTTAAGGACAACTTAGATCAAATAGAATTCATACATTCTCCTTACTATTATCCAAGATTGCTCTTAATGCTGTGATTCTTTTCTTGATTAATGTACCAATGTCTATTCAGTTAACCAAATCAGAAACCTACGAATCATCCAAGATTTGTCTCTCTTTTATGCTAAATAATTAACCAATCAGCTTAGCTGGCATGGCTAAGTGGTTGAGCATTGACCTCTGAACCAGGAGGTCACGGTTCGATTCCTGGTCAGGGCACATGCTCGAGTTGCAAGCTCGATCCCCAGAGTGTGGTGTGCAGGGGACAGCTGATCAATGATTCTCTCTTATCATTGATGTTTTTAGCTCTCTCACCCTCTCCTTTCAGCTCTCTGATATCAATAAAAACATATTTTTTAAAAAGTGGTAAATACTGCCCTAACCGGTTTGGCTCGGTGGATAGAGCATTGGCCTGTGGACTGAAAGGTCCCAGGTTCAATTCTGGTCAAGGGCATGTACCTTGGTTGCAGGCACATCCTCAGTAGGGGTTGTGCAGGAGGTAGCTGATCAATGTTTCTCTCCCATCGATGTTTCTAACTCTCTATCCTTCTCCCTTCCTCTCTGTAAAAAAATCAATAAAATTTATTTAAAAAAAATTAAAAAGTGGTAAATACTACCCTTATGTTCATAGTAGCACAATTTACAATAGCTAAAATTTGGAAACAGCCTAAATGCCCATCAGCAGATGAGTGAATTAGAAAACTGTGGTAGATCGAACTAGAGAGCATTATGTTAAGTGAAATAAACCAGTCAATGAAAGAAAAATACCACATGATCTCATTCATTTATGGATAATAAAGAACATTATAAACTGATGAACAAAAATAGATACAGAAGCAGAGCAGCATAAAACCGACCGTCAAACTACAGCTGGAAGGCTGGGGAGGGTTGGAGTGGGGGTGTTAAGAGATCAACTGAAAGACTTTTATGCATGCATATAAGCATAACCAATGCAGGAAGACACTGGTGGGTAGGGGAGGCTGGGGGAAGGTCAATGGGGGGAAAAAGGAAACATTTGTACTATTCTTTGTAATACTTTAAGCAATAAAATACAATTTAAAAAATGTGATAAAACCTAATATTTACAGAAATGTGTATATGAGAACTCTTTGTACTAGTCTCACAACCTTTCCACAAACCTGACATTTTCAAAGGAAAATAATTTAAAAACCAGTAAAGTTGATAAAAAAAAAACAACACTTTCTTTTTCTTTTTTAACTCACATAGAGCTAAATAACAGTAACTCTAATTCTTTTTCAACAAAAAGCAAGTTGTTTTGGTCTCAGGTGTACCCAACTTCAGACACTGACGATGGAATTTGGAACCTGTGTCTTTTCAGCATCCTCTGCACACCAGCTGCAAATGAGCTTCCTTTCCTGACTGAGTTCCACACTTTCTCTTTTCTTACTGCAATTTGCTCTTTCTTTCATTCAGATATCTTTTCTGGTGTGGGTCAGTTGTTGAGCATTGTTCTATGAACCAGGAGATCACAGTTCTATTCCTGGGCACATGCTGAGGTTGCAGGTTCAATCCCCAATCAGTGATTCTCTCTCATCATTAATGTTTCCGTCCTTTCTCATATACATGTATGTGTATATATGTGTATAGTGTGTATATATATATATATTTATTTAAATTGCTCTCAGATGTATCCTCTCTATACATTTCTAAAATCCTTCCCCTTTCCCATGATCCCACTGCTGCTTGTGCTTTCCTCTATTCCAGCAATTATTATAAAATATTGTGATTAATTGTGTGCATATCATAATCTTCCTCCCTGCCACTGGCTTGCAAACTTCTTGAGAATAACAATAATCTTTTTTGTGTACCCCTAAATCCTGTCTCCTCTTGAGTGGTGACTTAAGGCATGGATCAAAGGATCTATCTCATCCCCTAGTAGCTACTTACTAGCTTATACTCTACAGGAACCTGAAGAGGAACTTTCTTTCATTAGCGCTTATGCTTATGCTAGCCATGAGAGCTGTTTATAAGTATCGCAGTTCTCCTCTCCTTCCCTGTATAATTCAGGAATGCACTTCCTTATTCACTTTGAAGTTAAGTTGCATGACTCTCTTTAGCCAATAAAATAGAAGTGAGCCCTAACCGGTTTGGCTCAGTGGACAGAGCGTTGACTGTGGACTGAAAGGTCCCAGGTTCGATTCCGGTCAAGGGCATATACCTTGGTTGCAGGCACATCCGTAGTAGGGGGTGCGCAGGAGGCAGCTGATCAATGTTTCTCTCTCATCGATGTTTCTAACTCTCTATACCTCTCTCTTCCTCTCTGTAAAAAAATCAATAAAATATATTTTTAGAAAATAGAAGTGATTGGAAGGCCTCTGCACAGAAGCTGTAAGAGATAGTACACAGTTCACCACACCCTTTTCTCTTCACTGCCGTGATCAGGGAAGAAGTATATAGGAATGGAGCCTTTGTCAAATGAAATGTGAATAGGAAACAAATGTTTGTTATATGAAGCCACCAAGGTATTAGGATTATTTGTTACTTCCACATAGCTTAGCCTCTCCTCATCAGTGTAATACCTTGGATTCTAGCATTTTCTCTTCTGGAGGGGTGGTGCCCAGAGAAAATCATGCTGTGTGGCCCTCTCTTGTCTCACAGATGTCTTTATGCAGATGTTTTTATTCAGGTGAAAATTGGCATCAAGGGAAACCTTAAAATAGAACTCGGTCCCAATTTAGCAATATTCAACCTAAGAATTACATATGAATGAAAAGGGTAATCGTATTTGCTTTGAAGAATAATTATAAGCTACTTGTATGGAAGAAGAAAGTAACTGCTTCTGGTCATATGTCTTCTTTTCTCCTGTGTGTGCAGCACACACAGCCCCATCCAGTCGGGGTAATATCCATCCTGGAGCACTGCTAGAGAGACCCAAGGATTAATGCCACAAATGTTTGATGGGGATAATTAATTAGGACATTAAATGAAGGTCTGTCCCCAAAATAACTCAACATGGAAATGGAGTAACATTATGGCCACTCTTAGTAAGCATTTAGAGATTGCAGCGCTCCACTAATTTTAAATAGTCTAAGCTCTGTCGGTATTAATAGTTTCGATCATCAGTTCCTCCTTGTTAGAAGTAGATAGTTGAGTCTGAGTCGCCCTTCATTTACCACATTGACTGCCCTTCCTCTACGTGGAACTGAGTGTCCAGCTAATCCTGGAATCTAAGGTGATGCTGAGAATCATTGTGAACTCACTTCTCATGTTACTGAATTTTCTCCTCATGTACACATTTTGCCCCCCTGTAGCTTCTCATCCATGTCATACTTCCTTTTTCTTTTATTATTGTTTTCTGTCCTCTGAACACTTTCCACTTCTGTTCTTTGTCCACTGTTTTCTTGCTTTCTTTTTTCATTTATACAAGATGGAGCTGTTTTTCCTGCTCTAAGAAAACTGTCATTGATCAGAAAAAAAATTTAATTTTGTGGCTCAGTTCAAATGCCCTCTTTCCCTCAGGAAACAATCCAAACTCTATGATCCTTTCTGATTAAGAATCATAGAACACACCCAAACCTAGTGCTACCTCCTCCATTAAGCCTTCCCTGATTTCTTTCAGACAAAGCTACTCTTGTGTTAAGTAGCACTTTGTTCTATTCTCTAGGGTAACATACACTGTTGTATTTTGACTTACCTTTTCAAAGTCTGTCTCTTACATTAGACATGAAACCCCCTAAAAGCAGAATATTTGTCTTATTCATTTTTACATGTCTGGTCCCTCTCAGAGCCTTGGACATTATTTCTAGGATAGAGCCCATTAAGTCACACCCTGCAAGATAGAAGTCTCAAATTGCAGCAGCTGGCATGTTCTGTTTGGCCCACAAAGAGTTGGCTCAGCACAGGTCCAAGATATTTTAAATTAACTGCCAACTTTAAGAACAGATTTATCATTTTAAAAATCCAGATTTTTCAGCTCAATCTTTAAAAATAATCAGAACAAATGAGGAGACTGGGCAACACTGAGCTCACATCCCCACCTGAAAGCAACAGCTGTAGCTGAGGGCAGTTACTCTCTTTGGAATAGGCACGATGACTCTGGTCTCCAGGTGACCACAGTTTGCCAAGAATGGCATAAGCAAGCCATAAGCCCTTAGAATAGTGATGAACTATGGGCTCTGCAGGGACAGTTTTCAGGTCACTGGTTGCAGGACCGAGCAGCCTTCTGGCTGTCAGGCCAGAGACGGGGAATTAAAGCTGACACAGGTGGGGACCTCCGGCCAGAGGAGCCGTGGACTTGCTTCCTCTCTCCCTCAGGGTGAAAAGGCTTTGGGCAGGGCTGCTTCGAACCAGAGCATACTTGCCATTCTGCTGCTCTAGAAAGTCTGCTCAGAGTTCAGCTTCCAGTTTTAAGTTGTGAGAACTGAAATAATAAGAGAGAAAAGTGGTAACCCAATTACTCTTTAACCCCAATGCCTCTGAAGCCTGAATTTGGCGTGTATCCCTGAAATTTCACTCATTTTTAAGCAGTTAGCACCTGTCTTACTCTTAACCCGTTTCTCTTTCCTTCCACCCTTCATAATAAATGCATTTCTGTTCTTCCCATGACAATAAGCTCCAGTAGTTTCTTTGAGAGAATCATTGATCAGCTGCCTCCTGCCCCCCCGCCTCCACTGGGGATACAACCCAAGTATGTACCCTTGACTGGAATTGAACCTGGGACCCTCCAGTCCACAGGCCAACATTCTATCCACTGAGCCAAACCAGCTAGGGTACAGACATTATATCTTAAAATATGTGGAGTTATAGGAAGCAGAAAAGGAAAACCCACACAAAAATCTAGGTATACAATAAAAGCGCTCTATCTTTCATTCATAACTAGAGGCCCAGTGCACAAATATTTGTGCACTCTGGGGGGGAGGGGTCCCTCAGCCTGGCCTGTGCCCTCTCACAGTCTGGGACCCCTTGGGGGATGTCCACCTGCTGGCATGCCTGGCCAGCCTGGGTGAGGGGCTGATGGCTATTTGCAGGCTTGCCAAGCCCCCCAGTAGGGACCCTCACCCCATGGGGGTGTGGCCAGCCTAGGTGAGGGGCTGAGAGACATTTCAGGCTGCCCACAGTCCCTTCAGGGTTCGGGTCCCTACTGGGGTGCCTGGCTAGAAGCCGGTATCTGGGATTTATTTAACTTCTATAATTGAAACTTTGTAGCCTTGAGTAGAGCTCAGGGTCTGCAGCAGGGCCCTGGCTTCCTCCATTGCCCAGGGCAACTCCAGCTCCATGGCTGCCACCATTCTGTTGAGTTAATTTGCATATCTGCTCCTGATTGGTTGGTGGGCGTGGCTTGTGGGCATGGCTTGTGGGTGTAACAGAGTGAGGGTTAATTTGCATATTACTCTTTTATTAGATTAGATTGGAATTGTGTTGCACACATGATCATTTTGAAAATTATTTTAAAATGTTATTTTTGCTGAAAATATATTCCACCTACAGTTGTATAAATATTACGTAGCCTTTTCCTTATATATAGACTCTGAAATTATATGATGGTTGATGAGGTTTTTTGGTTGTTTGGTTTTTTTTTTCACTTTATAAGAAAACATTTGCCCTAACATTTCACTAGTTCCTTGGAGTAGATTTCTCAAAGTGAAATCACTGGCTCAAAAATCAAGAACATTAAAAACATTTTGATAACATACATTGCCAAGTTGTATTTAAAAACTCCACTCCTATTACCTTGCCTACTGAGCATCAGAGCACATGGCTATTTCACCTGCACTATAAAATGTTTAAATCTTTAATAATTGGAAAGTTAAAATTTTTGTTTTAATTTGTATCTTTTTATTAGTGAGACTAAATGTTTTTCATTTGTTTATTGTCCAATGGATTATTTGTTTTGTTTCACAGTTGTTAATGTTTGTTGCCTACTTTTCTATTGTCACACTGATCAAAAATCTGCCTTATACATTCAGCTTAGTGGTCCAGTGTCTGTTACAGTCGCTGCCCATATTTCTCCCAACTTGTTAATGGCCTGTCTATTTTTATGACCTTTTACGTACATAGTTACTTTTTTAAAACTTAGTGGAACTGATCAATTTTGCTTTCTCTTTCTTTTACACTTAAAATCCTTTTAATGGTAATTAGTAAGAGGAAAGAGGCATTAATTAATCTTATTTTAGTAATCATTTTGCAATATATATATATATATATATATATATATATATATATATATATACAATCAGCATGTACATTTACACTTGCATGTGTTATATGTCAATAATATCTCAATAAATCAGGAGGGCTGATTTTTTAAAAAGCTCCTTTACATACATAGATAAATTAGTCACCTATATTTTTTTCTGGATTTGAGGATTTCAGATTTTACATTTAATTCCCCAATCCATTTCATACTGATGGTCCATACTGTCAGTAATTGCGTGTTAATTAAAACGCTTTTACCCACAAAAGGAAACGCTACTCGAGAGCAAAGGTCAGGTGGGATTTCCAAATGAGGTAAGAGGGTATCACCACCAGGAACCTCCTGTCTCCTCAACTGCTAACAGAAGGGCTTGAATTCTACCCACCAAGTTGTGGGGGAAATGAGGCTTCAGATGCCTCATTCATGCTTAGTATACAGCAAGGGACCAAAAAGGGGCACCAACATATTTCTAAAAAGGTATTTTTAAGTAGCACCGGGCATGTGATGCTGCCTTCCTGTGAGAGAAGCTCTGTGAGGTCCACTGAAAGCCTACACATGCAATTGCTCATTTTTCTATAACCCCTTCCTCTGCTGCTCCTGTTGTAATAGCTTTGCCTTATAACAAGTAAAAAAGACCCTGAATCATTTCTCTTTTTTAAAATGTTCATTATTTTTATTCTGTTAGATTCATTCGATGATTTTATTAATTCATCTCTACCCCAGGTCCCACTGGGCTCTTTGTTGTAATTTTGTTAAATCTAAAAAATGAATTTGTTGTTAAAAATTAATTTGTAAAGATATGGCATTTTTATGATATTGATTTGCCCACCAGGGAGAAAAGAAATAACAGCTGACCTATGTGAGGGCTTACTATATGCCACTGGCCAACCCAAGGCATTTTTACCTATGAACTCGTAAATCTCTACAACAGTTTTTAGAAGAAGGTACACATTTGCAAGTGACTGGACTCAAGTCCAGGTTGGAAAGTAATACTGAAAAAAAAAAAAGAAATTACTGGTGCTGATGATATTAATTAAATGTATTGTAGGAATTGTTTCACAATACATATGTGTATCAAATCATCATGTAGTGCACCTAAACCCAATATGATGTTAGATGGCAGTTATAGCTCAATAAAATGGGGAAAAAAGAAGCAAAAAGTAATATTTTTTAAATTTAAAAAATTACAGGCTTTATAATCATGTTTTTCTTCAGAATAATAATCCCAGTTCATTCTCTCTGTGTCTCTTTCTTGCTTTCTTATCTTCACATTTTTTTTCTATCTTTACCCCATTCTGATACCTTTTTCTATATCTGTTTGGCTTCTTTGCTTTACTCCTATGTAACTGCTCAGATTAGGCTGTTCTGACATTTAAACATAGTTGATTTGAATGATTATGTTTTGGTTTGTTTAAAAAAAAAAACAACAAACCCACAAACAATACGATACCTTAATTGACCTTTGTTTTGAGCCAGGGCCCCATACCCCACCTCAATCCCCAAAAAGTGAGACGGGTGGCTTCTGATGCAGACACCAGAGAAACAGAAAGTCAGAATCTACCAGATATGGGGGAGAGAGGGCGAGGAGCCCAAGGGAAGCCTTAGGAGGAAATTTCACCCCCATCTTTAACGTGAAGGAACCAAAGATTTATCTGTTCACTTTAAAATTATTGAGCATCCACTGTCAGTCAGGAAGAGAATCCTGAAACGGCGCCCTTCATCTATCAGGTGTTGCACATCTTGTGGGGCTTTACCGCTGGGGAGAAAGAAAACTACCTGGGCCCTAAGGACCCCAGCCATGCCAAAGGGGAGTGGGGCATTGTCTTCCTTTATAAAAGCACAAACAGACTCATAGAAGCAGAGACCAAAGAGCTGGTTCCCAGGAGAGTGTGTAGGGGTGTAAAAAAGGTGTAATACAGTGAGTAATATTGTGATAAGTTTGCACCGTGACAGATGAGTGCCAGAATTAGTAGGGTGATCACATCTTAAGGTATAAAAATGTCGAATCACTACATTATGCACCTGAAGTAATGTAGCCAATATAAGATTGAATTCCAATTATACTTACATTTAAAAGTATTAATTTAAAAAAACAAATAGTCTTCACAGCTCATCCTAGAGCAGAAAAGGGCTATAATTCATGATTTACACTTAAGAATGGTAATTCAGCTCAATTAACATAGATTCTTGAAACATTTCCAGGTTGCAGTAACTATTCTCAACCTTCCATGGACTGGACTTTTATCCCCAAACAGCCCCTTAGCATTCAAGGCTGGCCCTGGAGACCAAGGCAGACCTAAACCTGGCTGGGGATACCAGAAGCCACAGCACACCCCAGTGTGACATGCAGAATCTTGGCCATATGGCCTGCCCTGAGCCCGCTGTTCTCTGATCTACGCCAGAATGGGCATATGCTGGAATTGCTGGGATCTTGAGAGGGGAGTCAAAATGTCACAGAGCCAATTTGAGTTTAAGCTTCCATTGCTCTTCTTATTGACGTGAGGTGAAATAGAACCAGAGAAGTAGAAAATGTCATTATTGAATCTAATGCACGGTGGGTTGAGGTTAGGACATATAAGGTAAAGCTTTCAGGCTCTCCATCGTATGAGCTGTTTATACGTAGAAAAGAGGTTTTTAAAGATGGCTAGCAATGAAATAGCTGCTGCAGTTGTAGATTGCACATACTTGGCTTCACTTAGTCCTATTTCCTCAACACTCTGAGGAGAAAAAGATCTAGAATCTGATTTACATAGAACATTGTACTAGTTTCAGGTATACAACATAATGATTCAATATTTGTATAATGGACACCACAGAAGAGTGCCTGTACTCAGAGAGTTCATTTGCCCCTTGAGAAGGGCACTTTTATGAGTATCAAAATGGTGTGCATCTGCCACCATTCACAGGTGGTTATGAGCTAGAGCTGACTTGTTCAAACATTGCTTGTTTTTACTATTAAGAAAAATAGACAACACAATAAGTCTAGTTACTAACACCCCTCACCATGCATAGCTACAATTTTTTTTGGTGTGAGAACTTTTAAGATCTACTCTCTTAGCAACTTTCAGATATTCAATACAGTATTAACTATAGTCACCATGCTGTACATTATATCCCCTTGACTTAATTATTTTATCGCTGAAAATTTGTATCTTTTGACTCTCATCACCCTTATGGGTGATTTTGGGGTGGGGGAGTGGGGCTTGGTTAGATGAAATTCTCACAGGAATGAGTTATTGCTTCAGGATTTATGTATATGTATATGTATATGTATATGTATATGTATATGTATATATGTATATATATGCTGCTATCAGATGGTAGTTCAGAACAATTAATTTTAGATGCTGCCTATTATGTTAGGACTAAGTAAGCTTCCCAGTCAAAGGGAGCCACACCTCCCAATAAGCATCATGATGGGCAGATCTGGAGGAAGAGAAGAGGAAATCGAGCAGGAGCAGGGAGGCTGCCAGATGGTGGGGGCAGAAGGAGGGAATGCCTGGAAGGCCACGTAAAAGGACCAGCTTAGAGAGAAGTTCCCATCTGTGAGGGGATGTGAGAGGGGAAGGACGGAGTGGGAGGAAGTAAAGAGAGCTGCATAGAAGACTATTGGAAACAGGAGGTCATTTTCAATGGAGACCTCCCACCTAAACGCCCAGGAAAGAGATAATAAACACAAGAGTGCCCAGCAAGGAAATGTGTTTTATTCACAGCTGCAGAGTGGCTGTCCTCAGAGAGTTCATTAGCCCCCTGAGAAGGGCACTTTCATGAGTAACAAAATGGTGTGCATTTGTCGTCATTCACACGTGGTTATGAACTAGAGCTGACTTGTGTAAACATTGCTTATTTTTACTATTAAGGCCAATGATGCATTTTAAAGAAACCAGTTTCATACAAAACAAAAGCATGTTTCTCTTTTCTTTAATGAAAGAAAAATACTAGTGAATTTCATGGCCAATTTCTTTCTTTAAAATGGAAACTGAGGTATAACTATAATGTTTAACTCCTCTAAAATTTAGAATGCTCTTTTTAATTATACACATACATGTCACTTCATACGAGTAATTCAGTTTGCTTTTCACCAAGTATTTAATGATTGTTTGAACCCTTTTCATGAACAAATATAAGATGAAGACGTTCCTATCATGGAAATCGGGTACAAGTAAGATGTAAGCAAGATTCAAAGCAATAGGCTCCGTTTAGATTTTATTAATCAAATGCTTCTCACAGGATGATAAGCACAGGGCAATATTTTAGTCTTCTAAGGCATAAAGCAAAGCAATCTTAATTTGAAAAAGGGAGGGATAAAAAGAGAAGCAAAGAGTTCTGTTTCCAGCCACGAAGGGGTTTGTGTGTATGCAGTGCGGAGAGACGGAAACACATAAATGTAGGCACAAAGCGCAAGAAGCCCTTGTTTTCACAAGTAAATCGGCTTGGATCCATCAGAGGAGCGGCCAGGCCTTGGTCGATGTTAAGACCATGCCACCTTCTGGTTGCCGTGTGCGTGACAGGCACTCACACTGTTCAAGGACTGGAGCATTGCTTTCGTGCAAAACTTATATTGAAGGGAAACAGCAGAAACGTTTTTCGTGCTGTTCACTCTCTCCCCCGGGGAGCTGTATTGGGATGAGAACACGATCCATAAATGTACACCACTGACTGCTCGGCTTGCAAATTTGAGTTTGCTTTTTAAGCCTGAGCCATTGTAATGGTGTGTGACAGGCCGTCCACGAGCGCAGACAGGACTGCAGTGGTGAGAGCAGGAGGACTCGGTTGCCTGTCTTTTCCCTGGTAGCCACGCTCCGAATCTGGAAGGGGACAAACATGGTAAATGTGCCCTTAACCCAGTGATCAAAGGTGATATCACCAGCAATAGCAAAAATCTAGCTTGTGCTTCCTGACACAAGCACTGAGGAGATCGTGGCACTACTTCCGTGATATTATTGCCAAAGCACAAAGCTTGAATCTAAATTTACTTTGAAACAGACCAACCCAACAGAAGGGACATTCTGTGAGATAATTTGGCTTGCACGCTTAAAAATAATAGTCAGTGTCAAGAAATGCAAAGAAGACTCAAACATGGGTCCAGATTAAAGAAGACTAGAAATACGGCAGCTCAGATAAAACATGTTGCCTTCAATTTTCCTTCTTGTTAAAGTCAACGGGCAAAATCTGAATAAAGATCTGTAGATAATAGGTTGGTCTCGGTGTTAGCCTGTCCTGATTTTGCTAACTTTGTATAATTAACAAGGAAATTCTCTTGTTTTTAGGAAACACTAACTGAAATACTTGGAGGTAAAGGGGCTTAATCTCTGCAACAGGCTCTTAACTTATTCAGCAAAAGAGAGCTAAATGCAAACGCTGAGAGAATTGTGTGTATGAGAACTCTTTGTATTATTCTTGCAACCTTTCTACAAACCTGACATTGTCAAACAAAAAATTTTTAAATCAGTAAAGTTGATAAAAACTTTCCTTTTCTTTTTTGGCTCATGCATTGCCAAATAACAGTAACCCTAATTCTTTTTCAACAAAAAGCAAGTTGTCTTGGTCTCAGGTGTACCCAACTTCAGACACTGACGATGGAATTTGGAAGCCGTGTCTTTTCAGCATCCTCTGCACACCCAGCTGCAAATCAGCTTCCTTTCCTGACTGAGCTCCACACTTTCTCTTTTCTTCCTGCAATTTGCTCCTTCTTTCATCCACAGGTCCCTTCTGGTGTCGCATTTGCAGTAGACCATGTGAATTGCTGGGTGTTGGGAGAAGAGTCAGACTCAGCTCCCAGTCTACGACACATACAGAAAACTCGAGTGAAGTGTATTTCATAAGTGCAAAAACAGTGGTAAAACACAGGGAGAAAATGATAACATAGATGACTTCAAGGAGTCTTGACCAGGGAACAGAAGTATACCACACAGGCCCAGAGTTGGAGGAAGTTGAGGGGTGCTCAGTTTGTAGTGGGGTCTCCCAAATGCATGCTATTGTTGGCCACCAGTTCAATGGTTAAGGGTGTAACTGCACACCAGACAGGGGCTGGGTCAGGCTCTGTTTGCCCCCGATAAAATCTGACATCTACAACTTAATGATGGGGAGCCCCTAAAGAATCATCGTTAAACTTGTATATTGGACAGATCCTTTCTGTTCAGCTTCCCTTGGCAATTCCTTTATTTACATATTGACTGTTTCCTCGCCACATAACTGTTTAGGTCAGATGCTCTGTGAGCTTGAGGCACACATGACCAAAAAAAGCAAAAACAAAAACGAGTATGATTTCTGCTCTTACAGAGAGCACCTCTATTCTGTGGTCTCTGTAGCTTTATTTCTTTTTTTTTTTTTTTTTTTTACATTTGAACTTGAGCCTCATTTAAAGACCGCTGTAAGTTGTATTTCTTTGTGCTTCTTAACCTCTCCCTGGAACTCCCAAGCCCGCTGTTGTTATTAAGCTAGCAGCAGAAGAAAGTACTTGAAATAAACTACAGTGTAGTGTAAGGCAAACCTTACCTTTCCTCAGCCAAGCCCCAAGCAGCCCAATTTAAACTATACTCAAAGCTTCATGCCAGTTCTAGCAGGTAATATTGAAATGATAGGATTCCCTGAAACCTATCTTCCCAATCCATTTACTTAACAATATTCCTGTCATCTTAACATTGATAACATGAAATTATTATATCATTTGTATAATTCTGAAATGTAGTTAGCCATTATTTTTTGCCATATATTATGATCATTTATATTTCATACTTAATACACTAATTACATTAATGGCCTCTAGTTCTAAGTACAGTAGTATTTTATTCCATGGTATTGGAAAGCTATCTTGTATGGGATGTAATTTCCACAGTATAAATTCACATATTATCATTATTTTTAAGTATATTTTTATTATAAGGTTTAGCAGTGGGAAAATACTCAAGGTAGTTTAGATTTTCTTGAAGAGCATGATATGTCCTCCAATCAAAGCACCTACTGTGTGTACAACATTTAGTTGGGAGCTCTCAGAGGTTACTGAGGAAAGAGAATGGACAAGGAGGGGTGAGAATAGAGGGGCTGCTCTAGAAGAATGCATTCGGTAATTAGAGAAGTAGGTTTTTTTAATAGCTAATGCCCATATGCTTTGGAGTCAAAACTCAAATTTGAATCCTCCAGCTGTGACTGTCCAGCTACACAAGGTCAGGCAAGTTACTCAGTCGCCCAGTTGCCCTGTGTGTAAAATGAAGATAATAGTGACACAGTGGTACCTCTTCATCTTTTTCTGTTCACTCTCAACCTCCAACACATGCCCTGTAAGGGATTTAAATGGTCCTCCTTCCCACAGTTCTGTGCGCCTTAGTTACTTCAGGAAAGAGAGACTAAGGGTCAGAAATCAAATAATTGGCTTAATTAGGCATATTTATAGCTCTTGGAATGAACTAAATAAATCAAATCATTATTTTGGGGTTTTATATAAATAAACTAGAGTCACAGTGCATGAAATTTCTGCATGGGTAGGGTCCTTAGGCCTGGCCAGTGATCAGGGCCAGTCTGTGGGGTGACCAGCAGGGTGATAGGGGCCCTAGCTTGCACACGCCTTGGCCTGGTGCTGCTCGCTCGTTGGTCCTGACCCCCACTGCCACTGGTTGCCATCTGAGGGGCGACCAGCGGGAGATTGGGGCCCGCTCTTGTCGGGGCCCATTGGGGCCAGCAGCGCCTCCACTGCCACCCACTGCCAGCGCCGCATCACCAACACCTGCCGTGTTCTGTGCTTCCCCCTGGTGGTCAATGCAAGTCTAATTCCCAGTTGGTGGAACTTTTCACCTGTGGGGACAATTTGCAAAGGAGCCTTTTATTATATAGAATACCCTGTTCTTGAATCAATGAATTCATTCACCTTGAAAGGAACTGTGGGCCACAAGGCTGCGGTGAGCACAGGGGTGGGTCTCAGCCCATCTTCCACAACCCTGCCTGGCCCCTTTCACCACAGCCCCTGGTCCCCTGTTTGCCAGCAGCCCCACTCACACCACTGCTGCTCCCACGTGCTGACAGTGCTGGCCCCGCTCGCACCTGCTGACAGCATGGAATGACTGGGGCCAGTGCCAGCAGCTGGTGCAAGTGGGGCCAGTGCCATCAGCAGGTGCAGGCAGCAGCTGCTGCCTTGATTTCCCCTCTGGAGCTGGGGGAGGTAGAGAAGCCCTGAGGGGCAAGTGGGGCCAGAAGCAGACACTTGCACCCACTGACGGTGCTGAGCGATCAGGGCCGGCACTGGGAGCCAGCAGCAGGTGCGAGCAGGACCAGCACCAACAGCAGGTGCGAGTGCCAGGTGGAACCATGGAGCACAGGAGCAAAGAATTTTCAGTAACTACCAGAGGCTCACCCCAATGACAGCAACTGGTGCCCTGCCTTGGTCTGGCGCCCCCACTCACCTGCTCCCCCATCCCACCATAGCTGACGCCCACTATGTTTCACACACACCCCCTGGTGGTCAGCGCACATCATAGCAACTGGTTGTTTGGTTGATCAGTTGTTCTGCCGTTGGGTCTATTTGCATGTTAAGGGGTTTATGTATATAGATAATTAGAACATTTGAGCTATTATCATTCCTCTTCTTGTCTTACCTTGCATACATTCCATCCAACTAGTTATTTTTTAAAAGTTACTTGCATTATTTTTCTTCACTTAATTTTTGAATTTCCACTGTTACTACCTTTCACCAGGGCCCACTGCCTTCCTTCCTGTCTGACCTCTCCCTCTCTGGTCCAGACTATGCATTACAGCCCAGACTATTATGCTTAAGATTATGCCTTCCTTGTGCTCAAACTTTCCTGTCATTTAAAGCTCTCACTATACTTATACGTCAGTGAAAAGAAATAGCTTGCTCATGTGTCCTTATATCCATGTAAGGTTTCATCCATGCTGTGTCCTCCATCTACAAAAATCTTCTCTCTCTCCTTGGCTGATGTGGCTCAGTTGGTTGAGCATCGTTGCGTGTACCAAGAGGTCACTGGTTTGATTCCCAGTCAGGACACATGACCAGGTGTTGGTTTTAATCTCCAGTAGGGGACATGCAGGAGGTAGCTGATAGATGTTTCTCACTCTCTTTCCCACTCCCTTCCTCTCCCTCTAAAAAAAAGAAACCAATAAAACATTTTTAAAAAAATATTTCTCATTCTCACACCCACTCCAATTCAGCATGTTCAAATCCAACCTTCCTCAAGGTTCAACTCAAATACCACCTCTTTCTTGAGGATTCTACTAATTTCCCCTAATTGGATATAACCTTAACCCCTTTTAATTTCCATACACCTTTTTTTTGAAATTTTTAATATCTTAATAACTTTTATGATATAAGTACACTTAATAGTTTCTCAGATTAATTTATCTCACTATAAGTTAACTCTTGATTAAATTTAGATATTAGCAAGCTATTGAAATATTTTTCTTTTTAAAAATATATATATTAAATTCTTTATTGTTGAAAGTATTACATAAGTCTCTCTGTCCCCCATTGACTTCATCCCACTCGCCCCTGCCCCCTAGCACATACACTCATCCCCCTACCATCTGTGACCACTGGTTATGCTTATATGTATGCATACAAGTCCTTTGGTTGATCTTCCAAACATTTCATATTTCGAAGAATCTGCTCTTGAGTACAGTCCTATAAAAATCCCAGTGTACTGCATCTCTTGAAGAATTACCACATCATCCCCTTAAAAAATGATGTGTTTGTGCAGGTGAAAATCACTGCTATGTGAGTGTTCCCTGCAGGTTTTGATTAGCTTACATTCCTAAGGTGTTTAGCATACTGTCTTCATATTACCATTCAGTCAATGAATGAATGAATGAATGAATGTGCATCTGTTCATTTATTTATTCAATAAATATTAACTGAGGACCTACTAGACATGAAGCACTGTCCTAAGTGCTGGGACGTATCAGTCAACCAAACAGACCAAAATTTCTGCCCACGAAGAGCTTAAATTTTATTGTGAGAAGGATGAGGTAGGAAACAGAGACAAAATAATAAACACAAGTAAGAAAAATGTATAGAAGGTGCTATGGAAAGGAAGTTAGAGCTGTTTAAGAGGAAAGGCTAGGTGGGTGTTGGTCAGAGTTGCAATTTACATAGGTTTGCCACAGCTCAGGGAGCAAGGGAGAAAAGTCTAGAAAGAGGAGGGAGAGAGTCATTCAGATATTGCGGGGAAGAGCATTCCCAGCAGAGGGAACAGCCAGTGGAAAACCCTAAGGTGGGAGCATATCTGGCATGTTTCAGGCACAGCAGATCAATGCCTTTGGAAGAGCATGTGAGCTAGAAGAGAAGTAAGGTTTGGTTTAGAGAGGGAATGTGGGCAGGGAGGGAGATCATGTAAGGTCTATGGCTTCTCTGAGAGAAATCTGGAGCCACTGAAGTGTTTGGAGCTGAGGTTGGTGGTCTCTGGTCTGGCCTTTATCATATCTTACTCTCATTTCTTGTTTGTCTTTTGTGAATACAGATGTTGACCTAAGAGAGATGGGTCTGACAGAGTCCAACTAATTTCAGCATGTGCCATCAGTGGACCCCAAAGAGTGGAAAGAGTAGTTCATTCTCAAACTGGCCAACTCAGAGACAACATAGAAAAAGAGGTGGCAAAAAAAGGGGACAGCTGACTCACCTGCAGCTCTGGCTTCTTGTGACTGTCCCAGTAAATGTGCTATTCCTTTCCCTTTAGTCCACACATGCTACCTGGAAACCTCTGGTCTTCCTGAAACTTCATGTGAAAATTCAGGTATTCTAGCAATTGCTTTCAAGTAGCTCTGGCTAACACATTAGATTTCTATCTTATATTGTCAAAGCACAAAATAACAGTAAAGGTTAAGTTACGACTAGTAGTCCATGAAATTGTCAAATAAGCCACTGGATTTGATGTTCAGTTTTAGAGACATCATTCTCGTTCTGTCTTAGGGATGTTAAATTAAGTTGATTGCATTGTTTTCCTCTCCTATTGCATCCTCGCGTATAAGAACTAATGATTGACTTAAGATTTGTCAGCATCAGGTAAAAGCTGGGAAGGTCTGTCTTCAACACTGACTCCATGGTGGCAGATGGTGGGCACTTTCTCCCTTGCCATGGGTCGCAAATCATTGTCGTAGCGCTGAGGAAAGGGTCTGTGGAGTCCTCCACGTGAAGAACCCAAAGTGTCTTGGAAACTTGCTCATCTCTTTTGTGTTTATGTGGTCCTGGGATAGAGTGTTATGGGGAGTCAGCTGTATTATGGTGACGTGGGGCTGCCTTGGGACTGATGCCACACTCCCCATTGGCCATGGTCACTAATCGCTTGTGAATTTGAGACTCTAAGTTAGAGGAAGAAAAATCCACCCCTAATTCTGAGTTTACTCAATCACAGAAAAGAAACCGGGGCAATGGTTCCGACCCAGAATCAGAGCGCATGCATCAGGGATAACCACAGGACCCTGGCCCCTCTGCGCCCCTCTCCTTCCTTGCTTCATGACCTTAGAAATCCCATCTGGTCCCCCTGAGTGTCGACCTCCACATTTGTCAGTTGGAGATGACAAGACTTGCTTTGTAATATTGTTGTCAGAATTTTAGTAATCACCTTTTATCAGGGGCCTGGCACATTGTAGCTCTTCAATAAGTGCAAATTTATCATCTTAAATTACTCAAATGTTATATCAAATACAACTCTTCCTACTCAGGCATTTTAGCAGTTTACCTTAAACCCATATAAGAGAGTCATGACTTTTCCCCCAATATTAAATATAAGTGGCACTACTGAGTTCACAAACATTTTTGGAAAATTGATTTTCAAGGTAATTCTTCCACTGGGCTGATAACAATGAAATAGAAACTGCTGTTTGTTTAGTTACATAGAATATTCCCAGAGGAGGTATTGTGAAACATCAAAATGAGCAAAAAGAATTGGTGAGTAAATTTTAAAGTCCCTTTCCCCCTAAAGATTTTTCAAGAAAGATGTATTTTGCACATGTAGGCTTTTAATCCTTTCCTGTACAGATATTTTGGGGATTATGCTGGGCTCTGAGCATAACAAGTAACTGGGTCTCAGCTCCTACCCTGGAAAAGTTTTCAGTCTGGTAAGTTGTATTATATTACAAGTAGGGGCCTGGTGCACAAAAATTTGTGCACTCGGAGGGGTCCCTCAGCCTGGCCTGTGCCCTCTCACAGTCTGGGACCCCTTGGGGGATGTCCACCTGCTGGCATGCCTGGCCAGCCTGGGTGAGGGGCTGAGGGCTGTTTTCAGGCTTGCCACCCCCCCCCCAGTAGGGACCCTCACCCCATGGAGGTGTGGCCAGCCTGCGTGAGAGGCTGAGGGCTGTTTTCAGGTGGCCCACAGCTCCCATTGACCCAACGTCCCAGCCAGGCTGGCTGGAAGCAGGTTTCTGGGGTTTATTTATCTTCTATAATTGAAACTTTGTTGCTTTGAGCAGAGGCCTAAGCAGGCAATGAAGCCTCCTGTTTGCTTCAGCTCCATGGCTTCTATAATTGAAACATTGTTGCCTTGAGCAGAGACCCAGACAGCCTAGGCAGGCAATTTCCTCCATTGCAAATGGAAGCCTCCTGTTTACTCTAGCTCTGTGGTTGCTGGTGCCATCTTGGCTGGATTAATTTACATACAGCCACTCTGATGGGCTGGTGGCCGTGGCTTGGCTGGTGGGTGTGGCATAGGTGTCTCGGAGTGATGGTTAATTTGCATATTACTCTTTTATTAGATTAGATATGATGAGTTCCAGCAGAGTGTAGCCGTACCTGAGGGCAGAAGGATGAATTTAATGATCTCTTCTAGCTGAATGATTCTGTGATAAAAAATAAGAGGTCAGAATAGCATTTTTGGAGGCCATTCCCTGCTAAGACAGAACTGAGTGCCATGTGCTGATGGGGAAAGGATAATTAGGATAAAACAACTGTTAAGAACTTTCATTTTTGCCAGTGGTTTCCATCCTTCAATAGATTGTTGCTCCTTAATAATAATAATGAAAAATGTTCCATTCTCTGTAAGCTATTTTTTCCCTACTATTGAAATTATGACCATTAATTCCCATCCAGGTAGACAGGTAGGAAACTTGGAAAAGTAACTCTCTGATATTTGCATGTCTCCCTGTTGGAATTAGGGGCTTTGGCTGCTGTGCAGACTGACTCTAAGGACTTAAAACAAAGGGGGGTTAGGGAAGCCACTGCCAAAGGCGAGCTCTGATGCAGGGACAGGCCTTAATGCTCTGCCAAAACTGGAGCCGTTCTCAAGCTGTTTAACTAGTGATTATTTTCTTCTGTCGCCTCGTCTTTGAAAACTAATTGTAGCTGTGAAATGGCTATGTTTAAATAATTCATAAAAAAATAATAAATCCAGAGGAAAGTGACAAAGGTAGAGGGAAACCTGGTGAAGTACAAAGCAGGGGTCGACTGTACCATAGCTTTTCTTACTCTTGGGTGCTTAATTAAGCCCGTCTGCCTGTTTGGCCCTGGGTTGGTTTTGTTCTATCTAGAGAGTTGTTGACCTAACCCTACGTTAGAACACACTGAACAGAGGCTTCCTTACAGTTCATGAAAACATTTGTAAATGCTATTATTTTGGCATTGTGGGGGAAAAATCAGTACCTTCTGACTGAGGGAATCTCATACATTTATAATTACATTTTTAATGTTGTGGAATAGCCTTTTAGCTCTAGCAATTATGCAAACCAGTTAGACAACATTGCTTAATGTAGGCAACTAAATGCCCAGAAGATTTTTGACTATAAAAACAAGAGCTTCCGCAAGTTTTTGGATGTGCTTCCAATCAGACAATTAATTGAACTAACTCAATGGTGCCTTTGTAAGGTTTATCGCTCCTGGAACTATTGCTGTGCTTACAGAGCATTTTAAACATTGCATCCTTAAAACTCCTAGATCAATTAGTTTGTGATAGAAGGCAGTCTCTAGATCTAAAATTACTTTTTTTGTGCTGATATATCATTTTCAGTAATAAGCTATTTTTTTTCCTGTAGAACTAATTAGTAACTCAAGCCCTGGAGAAAGGGCTGCATATTGGTTCTACTTTCACCCTCCTACTGTGAGGGAAATTCTATCATGTTCTTCATAGTCCTTCCTCAAGTGTGGATGAGTAGTTAAAATACTCTGAAAAAAGTGACTCAGCAGCACTATATGAAGATGAATTCGGTATCCATATTCCATTAAGTCTGTGAAACAGTCCAAGATCTTAGAACCAAAAGCTGTGCAAATATCCACTGCTTCAATTATTCAATAATTTAAATTGTTTTAAATACCATGGCATTTCCTCTCTCACATAGTACCAAATATGTTTCCGTCTAATGCTCTGTTATTGAAAAACTGGTCTTCCAAGTTGATATTAAAAAATATCCATCTGGCTCTTTAAATACAATCACGTCCCTTTTGTTTTCCCAAGTCCCCAATGAGGAGATGTTTGTCACTTAATTGCTATTGAGGATCACAGATGATGGTTTATAGGTTTAGGCAAATTGTGGGCAGCGCTTTGCTAACCAACAAGAGAGCACGCTGGTACTTGATAATTATCCTGTAGAGCTCAACTGACCCTTGACAGCACCTGCCCAACCAGCATCAGGGAGCCTTGTCTCACCACAGAAGCCCCTTCTTCTTAATTAACCTGTTTGCACTTGTTATAAATAAAACCTATTTGTTTCCAGTTAATATATTTGCTGCTACTTCAGATATTCATTTATTATTATGCTTGTTAAGTGAGGGGTGGAGAAGAATAGTTTGGATAACTTCCATCAGTGTGCACTGAGCTTTAGGAGATCAGCAATAGACCAGTATGTAAATGGTGTTGCTGTGTTCTCCATGGACCCCAAAAATGCTTGAGAAAACATCTCTCTACGATGAAAACAATCTATGGGCAATTAAGAAGCAAGGCACCAATGACAATAATAAGTAAATTTTCACTAGAGGAGAACTTCCTAAACGTTAAATTCAATTCAATTTCATTTCTCAGTCTACCTCATGACTGTTTTGTGTCCCAAAGGATAAAAAACTAAACACATGCAAGTAGATGTGTCTTGATTTTCTCTTTAGGTGGTTTGAGGGAAATGAAATGATGAATCGAAATTAAGACAACTTTGCATATTTACTTATAGGCAATAGTAATTTGCGAATCATAAAGAAATTATGGTATACATACCATAATAAGTCAGTATTATAACTGAAAACACTAGAAATAATAAACATTTATTTAGCATATTTTATATAAAACCTAGGAGAAAGTAATTTTTCTTGTAAAAGCTGCCAAAATCATCACTCAAATTTTTAGTCTTAGAATTTTAGTGATCTATAATTAGTTTTAGCTATTTGTTACTGTTCTTTAAAACTCATTTGGGGAGAGATCCAAGATGGCGCCAGAGAAGGTAGAGCTACACTCACCTGCTCCCAGAACAAACTGGAATTACAGCTGAAATATAGAGCAATCAGCCTGAAAAACCAACTGAAGACTAGCTGAAGAGAAGTCTTGTAACCAAAGATTTACAAAGGAAACCACATGGAGACTGGTAGGAGGGAAGGAGCTTCTAAAAGGGCTGCAGCAGCTGAGATTCTGGAGAAATAGCTCAGCTGCAAAGGCCCCCCCTGAAAAAAGTGGGCTCTCAACCCAAAGCCGAGCTCTCCAGCCCAGAGCACCAGAACCAGGAAGAGATGCCCACCTAACATTTGGCTGTGAAAATCAGCAGAAATTCTGTCAGCCAGGGAGAGACGGGAGTCTGCTAGAGACATGGCACCCTCTTAAAAGGCCAACACATGAAATCCTATTTGCAGCCACTCACTCTGGGCTCTGGCTGAGGAAGGGTAGAGAAGACTAGAGTCCTGCAAGGAGAGACTGGAATTTGTAGCTCTGAGCAGAGAGCAGAAGGGACAGCAGCCAAGATAACTGGGTCATTCTCCCATTCCTCAGACGTCATATATCTTGGGTAGAATACACCCCTTCAGAGGCATAAGCCTGGGAGAATGCAATAGCCCCACCCTGCAGAGCTTGTGACCTGCTGAAGAGTCAGATGCCTGGGCCAGAGTCTAAATGTCTGGGCAGACACAGAGGGTGTTGGTAAGTGAGTTGTGTGGTTTTGGGGTGGGGGCCACTCCTACACTTTCCCATGAATCTGGCTGGTGCCTTCCCCTCAGAGGAGATCCATTAGCCCCACTCTCAGGGCTTGTAGCAGCCCCACCCCCTTAACTCCTGGTGACTCTACTCCAATGAGGTCTAGGCAGAATTGGGACAGAATGAGTTGTGTGAATCTGAGATGGGGGCCACTCTCCCACCTTCCTTCAAACCTCACCAGCACTTCCCACTTATGGGACATCTACTAGCCCCATCTGTCAGATTCCTAGCTGCCCCACCCTGCTGAGATCTGGAAGATCTAGAACAGACTGAGTTGTGTGGCTCTAGGAATTGGAGTCATTTTTCTCTTGCATGCCAGACTGGTGCAGACCCATCCCTTCACACAGCCAAATCTTGGTCTGTTTGGAGCTGATAGACTCTGATGGTCTCATTCTGATGACTCCCTAAGACCCCACCCCACCACAAATATGTGAAAGCATCCAGCAGATGGCAGCTAAACTTGGTATACCTTGAGACATTTGTGGAGGGGCCTCACACCTGTCACCAGCACTGAGTTCGAACCTGTAATAATCTGGTGAACACCACTGGCTCCTACCTGGTGACTTGCTAAGAACCTACCTCATGCAACTCAAGTACTGTTAGAGGCTCTTTCAGTGACTGAGCCTAACAGGCAGTCAGCAGGTGAAGGCAGGTGAATTGGAGTGTGACTTGGGACATTAGCAGATCTGCCCCTGGGCCTGGTGTTGGTAAAAGCCACCTTGATGCACAGCTTCATTCTTCTGGTGTACATCCAGGCCCAGAAAAGGCAGCCACAAACTGCAGATCACTTGTATCTCCAAACAAATGGGACTACATCAAACTGAAAAGTTTTTGCACAACGAAAAAAACCATCAACAAAATGAAAAGACAACCGCTGAATGGGAGAACATATTTGTTAATACATTTGATAAGGGAACTTCTAAAACTCAACACCAAAAATCAAACAATCAAATTAAGAACTGTGCAATGACCTGAATAGACACTCTTTAAAAAGTACATACAGATGGCAGATAGATATATGAAAGGATGCTCTTCATCACTAATCATCAGAGAAATGCAAATTAAAACCACAATGAAATATCACCTCACGCTTGTCAGAATGACTATCATCAATAAATCAACAAACAAGTGCTGGCAAGAATGTGAAGAAAAGGGAATCCTCTTGCACTGTTGGTGGGAATGCAGACTGGTACCACCACTGTGGAAAGCAGTAGAGAGTTAACTCAAAAACTTAAACTGCTTTATGATCCAGCGATTCCACTTCTGGGACTATATATTTGAAGAAATCTAGAACACTAATTTGAAAGGAAATATGCACCCCTTGTTCATTGCAGCATTATTTACAATAGCCAAGATTTAGAAGCAGCCCTGGTATCTAACAATTGATGAATGGATAAAAAGCTGTGGTACATTTACACAGTGGAATACTACTTGGATGTAAGAAAAGAAGAAAATCTTAACTTTTGGGTCCTAGAGAGTAGTGTGCTAAATGAAATAGGCTTGTCAGAGAATAACAAGTACCATATGACTTCACTTATATGTGAAATGCAATAAACAAAATAATCTAACAAACAAAATAGGAACAGCCTTTTAGATACAGAGAACAGACTGATAACTGTCACATGGAAGGGGGGTTGAGGCGGTGGGTAAAAAAGATGAAGGGATTAAGTAAAAAAGAAAAAACACACTTATAAACACAGACAGCAGGATGGTGATTACCAGAGGAAATGTGGGGTTCGAAGATAGTAAAGAGGGGGGAAATGGTGATGGAAGAAGATTTGACTTGGGCTGGTGAATATGCAATACAATATATATATATATATATATATATATATTATATATATATAATGTATTATAGAATTGTACACCTGAAACCTGTATAATTTTATTAACCAATGTCACTCCAATAAATTTAATAAAAAATAAATGGGGGATAAGGACACATGTGTAATACCTTAATCAATAAAGAAAAAATAATAAAATTAAAAACAAACAAGAATAAAAAAATAAATTTAAAACCTCATGTTGGAAAATTTTCTAAAATGCATTTTCATCAAAGTGAGAATAACCTACTTTACAGATTAATTTTTTTTTAAATAAAAAAGTCTTATGCTAATGTAAAAAAAGGACTGATTTTTATTTGAATGGAATGATGTGGCTTTAAAATTTTGCTCTTCAGAACTTTTTCTTTCTGTTTTTACTGCATCAAAAATCATGCTTATGTGACTTCAATTAGGTTCACTAAACTGCATACAGTCAGTTCAAAATACACTTAATTATTGATGGAAGCAACATTCTCACAGCCACCAATCAATGACTTTGATTCTTCTGTTTTACAATTGGTCAGATAATGCATTTTAGAATAGGTTAATACTGCCTGCTACATACTATAGTAATGTGTCTAATTTGTTTCTATTCATCATGATCACGTAGTTAAAAACAATATGCTCAAAATCTCAACTTGTCACTGGGAAAAATGAGGTGTAAAACTGACAAAAGAATTTCTAAAATTGTTGTATGGGCATAATGTTTTTAAAGGCATAACACATCCCTGCAAGCTGGTTTTCCCATGCACCCGAAGTACTTTGGATTCTATATTTATTTGCATTAGCTTGATTGACCAGCACACCTGCACACCTAGGTTCTTCAGCTCATCAAAAGAGACTGTTTCTCTCTGCCCTGGGGGAATGCGTTCTCACTGTCCCCTGCAGCATCATTCAGAAAAATTAGAGAAAATGAGAGAAACACTTTTCACTCTCACCTTATCAAATCACTTTTCTTTTGAATGTGAACATTTCATGAGCAGCACCAGCATCTAACCTAATAAAAGAGTAATATGCAAATTAACCATTACTCCGAGACACCTAACCACGCCCACCAGCCATGCCCACCCACCAGCCAATCAGAGCAACTATATGCAAATTAACCCAGTCAAGATGGCGGTTAATTTGTATACACAGGCGCAGAGAGAAGATGAAGACAGTCTAGAAGGAAGCCAAGTGCTGCAGAAGGGAGCCAAGAGGCAGAGAAGGGAGGGAGCGAGGCAGCAGAGAAGGGAGCGAAGCCCGCCAAGGCTTCACTCCCTCCTCTGCTTCGCTCCAGCTCAGAAAGCTCTATTCTTGCAGGAATCTTCCTGCAATGGGCTTCTAGTATACTATAAGTACCTGAATGTGGAAAGTGTTGTGGAGATGATTCCAGAGAAACTGCAATAACATTCATTCTCATCATACTATTTTAAGTTCTGCTATTGCTAGTTAGGGACAGTTATCAGGAAGGGGACCAGAAAGGGAAAGCATGGAGGTCCGTCTGCCTGCTCATGCCCTCTGCGTATCTCAGTCCTCAAAAATGTATATTGAGCCCTAGCTGGTTTGGCTTAGTGGGTAGAGCATGGGCCTATGGACTGGAGGGTCCCAGGTTTGATTCTGGTCCAGGGCACATGCCCAGGTTGTGGGCTCAATCCCCAGTAGGGGGCGTGCAAGAGGCAGCTGACCGATGTTTGTCTCTCATCATTAATGTTTCTATCTTTCTCTCCCTCTCCCTTCCTCTCTGAAATCAATAAAAAAATTTTTTTAAATGTATATTCATTATATAATATACTGAAGATGTAAAAACTGACTGTGGACTCAGAAAACCTCCCTTTGTGGCCCTTGTGAAAGTAACTTTGTGACTACATTCATTCTTCTATCCTTCCTACTTAGTAGAGCTAGAGAACCAAGGAAAAACACACAGGTTATTTGCACTTGAGTTTTCATGTATGTTGGGCTCACATAAGGATGCTTTAACTCTTTTAGAGCTGAATTTAGCACCATAATCAACCTAAAATAACTCATTCTTATATCACTAAGTGGGTATTTGAAGAAGCTTGTTATATTCTTAAGGACTGATTTAGGAAAGAACTTTAACATACATAATGATACCTTATCTGAACTCCTATAGCACCACATCATTCTGATTAACCACACATATGCTGCCTGGGACTGCTATGCACAATTGCATTTATCTATTTATATAATAAATGCTGTAAATGTAGGTTATTTATGCACCTGTCCAGCCACTCATTAATATAAAGAAGCTATGTGTAAGGTGACCAACTTTAAAGCGGCACACCATTGACCGGGGGGGGGGGGGGGGGGGGGGGGGGGGGGGGGGGAGAAGGTGTTCTTTTATTTTCTTTTTTTTTATTATTACTTAAAATATTACAAAGAGTAATTGGGACTTTTTTAAAATGCTGCGGGATGCGGAACAAACTGTTAAAAATCAGGACTGTCCCGCCAAAAGAAGGATGTCTGGTTACCTTAATCTAGTGTTCACTATAAACCAAGCAATCACATACTATGATTAATAAGAAAATAATAACACCTAAGTGCTCACACCTTTTATTAATCTTTTGTTGCTGATCTAGGCCTATTTGGGCATTTATAATTAATTGGTTCTTTGGAGTAGCTACACATTGCTTCTAATAGTTAGGCATCGGTGAGGGCTAAAATTCTTCTCTCCCCAAATTTTACTATTTAGTGGAATGTTACACTAAAAGCAAGTCTGAGAATTAACTTTGCAGCACATAAAATATCTGTCAGTAAGTAGAGACAAAAAAAAGATATAATCTGATCTGTAAAAACATTGTACATAATTTATCATGTAAATGTGTGCCCACCAATTCAAGCGGCACATATTGTATCTTTTACAATGAAACAGACAGAATGTGTTACAGGATTCAGGTGGACAAGAGTTCACCCTGGATTGTGGTGGTCAAGGAATCAATCACAAAAAAGTTAAACTTGACCAGACTTTCAAAACAAAGCAGGTCTAAGACTGACAGAGTGGGACGCAGGACATCCTAAGCAGGAAAGAACCAACACAAGCTTAGAAGGTGGGAACACTGTAGGCAAGCGCGCCTATTTACTAAATTGCACGTCTCCTAATTCCAGCCATCAAAGTTGGAACAACATTTTGAATCTGAGGAACATTATCAACAAATTATAGGTGTCTTAACAGCTGCATCACCAGAATTAATCTATTTTAATAGGCCATTCAGGCATAAAGATTGTAGATTGTCTCTTTTTATAGGCAATTTGACTTTCAGTTAGAATACATATGTTATCATGAATTCTCTGAAACATGAAGGGCTATGAAATGCTACCTGTAATCCTGTTAGCAGTGTAGTGTGGTACTACCACTAAAAATGCCAAGGAGGCAACAGTTTTTTCCAGTGTTTGTTCATTCATTCATTCATTCATTCATTCATTCATTCATTCATTCAGCAAGCTGAATTAAGCACCTACTATATAGCACGCATTGTGCTCATTCATAAACAATTTCAATGAGTTGAGAGGATTGCTACTTAGTATTCATTAGTACCTAGTGACTATGACAACATTAAGGACTAAAGCAATTGTCCAAGGCTATCACCAGCATGGTGATGATGAAAAGGAGGAGATAGCAGAGTGCATTAATTGACTGAAACACCAACCCCTATCGAGTTCTATACCTGCAACAATATTTAGCTCTTTTCCCATTAGCAACCTGAGAGGCTATGGCTGCTTTTAGAGTGGACTAGAGTCTTGGATCATTTTGGAAATTTGTGAAAGATAGGCTTATCCAGGACCCTGAAATAGACTTTTAAATGAGGTTCCAATGCACAAAGGAGAAGGCCAGTGAGGTGAGTCCATCTGCATATATTATTTGCTCTTATTTTCCAAGGGCATGGAAAGAGTTGGCTAGAATTCCTAGCCATTTTTTTTTTTTTTGTCTGAACCATAGAGGATGAGCTTCAGGCTATGACGTACTTTACTAGGGTGACAATATGCCCAGATTTGCCTCAGACAGTCCAGGTTTTTGCCAGTTGTCCAAGGGTGTAATTATTAATAGCACCTAATTTCTTTCTTTAAAATGCCACACTGACAATAAATTATATGGTCAATTTAATACTTGCTGACTTCAGCTTGAATAATAGGTCTCTAAATCCATCAACAATTTGGGAAAGAAGGCTTTCTGATAGGTTAATATACTTCCAACCAAGGAGAATTGCTATAGTTTTCTCTGAGCTAGGTTTGTGATAGCAAAAATCTAGTCAGCTTGGTCAATAGAGCTAGACAGTTGATAAGTCACGGAAACAAATCACCATGGCCTGTGGTGAAGAGCACAGAGTTGAGCCAGGGAGTTAGGTTCATGTCCCAGGTCTGCCACTCCCTGCACATGTGGCCTTATTGTCCTCGCTGGTCTTAGATTCTTAGTAGAATGCGATGATAAGATTGCCTATCTCACAGATTTGCAATGAGGATTATATTAATTAATATATGTAAAGTGCCTAGAACTGCCAGGCAGTCAGTCATACAATATGAGTTTGCTCTCACTACTCCATCATTCAAAGAGGGAGAAATGGGATGAAGCAATCTCTTCAAGATTGTGGTTTCATTTCTTTTGGATATCTGCACAGCAGTGGGATTTGCTGGATCAAAAGGTAGTACTATATTCAATTTTTGAGGAACCTTCATACTCTTTTCCAGAGTGGCTGCACCAGTTTACCTTGCCATCAAAAGTGCATAAGGGTTCCATATTCTCCACATCCTCACCAACATTTGTTATCATTTATCTTTCTTACGACAGCCATTCTGACAATATCTGTTTGTGGTGTTTGATTTGCATTTCCCTGATGATTAGTGATGTGGAGCACCTTTTCATATACCTGTTGGCCATTTATGTCCTCATTTGATATCATTTTAATAAGGTGGAATGTTTTGGGGTTTTTTGGTATTTTACTATTGAGTTATATATTCATTGCAGCATTATTCACAATAGGCAAGATATGAAAACTGTTGATAGATGAATAAATAAAGAAAATGTGGTATACATATGCAATGGACTATTAATCAGTCTTTTAAAAAGGAGGAAGTCCTGTCATTTGCAGCAACATTCTTGAACCTGGAGGACATTATGCTAAGTGAAATAAATCAGACACAGACAAATACTATATGTATTTGTCTTAATTACATGTGCAGTGCAAAATAGTCAAATTCATAGAAGCAGAGAGTAGAATGGTAGTTTCTAGGAACTGAGGGGCGGGAGAAATAGGGAGATGTTAATCAAAGGGTTCAAAATATCAGTTATACAAGATGAATAAAGTCTGATTATCTAATGTACAGCACAGTGACCATAGTCAATAACACTTGAAATTTGCTAAGGGGATACATCTTAAGTGTTCTTACAACACACACACAAAAGAAAGAAAATGGTAAGTACAGTAGTCACCCAACTACATCTGTGATTTTGCTGCCTAAAGTTTTAATTACCCATGTTCAACTGCGGCCCAAAATACTAAATGAAAAATTCCAGAAATAAACAATTCCTAAATTTTAAATTGCATGCCATTCTGAGTAGTGTGAACAGCCCAGTTGGGCTGTTCTATTCCATTCAACTTTGACATGAGTCATCCTTTTCTCGAGGGTATCCACACAGTGTATGCTCCCTTCCCATTAGTCACTTAGTAGCTATCTTGATTACCAGGCAGACTGTTGGGGTCTCGCAGTGCTTGCATTCAAGTAAACCTTATTTTACTTAACAATGGCTACCAAGTGCAAGAGTGGTGGTGTTGGCAATGTGGATATGTCAAAGAGAAGTTATAAAGTGCTTTCTCTAAGTGAAAAGGTGAGTACAGTACAATAAGGTATTTTGAGAGAGACCACATTAATGTAACTTTTATCACAGTATCCTATCTAATAAAGAGGGAATATGCCAATTGACCCTCACACCATCACAAAGATGGTGACACCCACAGCCAATAAGGAGGGAATATGCTAATTGATTGCCCTGCCATCAAAGATGGCAGTGCCTACAGCCAATAAGGAGGGAATATGCTAATTGACTGTCATGCCCTCAAAGATGGTGGCATCCACAGCCACAAGATAGTTGTGCCCAGTCCCCTCAGGCCACATGGAGTGGCCTGGCCCACCTCAGCGTGGGCCCAGTCTTGCCAAGTGCCTGCCTCTGGAGTCCCCCAGTCCCCTCAGCTGCCCAGCCACCCAGGGCTGGCCCGAGGTGCAGGCAAGCCTTTGGTGGCAGCTGTCCAGCCACTCAGGGCTGGCCCAAGATGCAGGCAAGCCTTGGATGGTGGCTGCCCAGCCGCCCAGGGCTGCCCAAGGCTCAGGTAACCAGGGCTGGCTGAGGCTTGTGCTGTGGCTGTGGCAGCAGCAGAGGTGTGATGGGGCATCGCTTTCCCCTGATCACCGGGTCGCCTCCTGCCCCTGAGGGCTTCTGGACTATGAGAAGGGACAGGCCGAGCTGAGGGACTCCCTTCAGTGCATTTCATGCAACAGGCCTCTAGTATAGTTATAATGGTTCTACTTTATTATTAGTTACTAGAGGCCCAGTGCATGATAATTTGTGTACTCAGAAGGAGGTGGGGGAGGTGTCCCTCAGCCTGGCCTCTGAGATGTCTGACTGCCAGCTTAGGCCCAATCCCCTGGGGAGTGGGCCTGAGCTGTCAGTCAGACACCCCTCTAGCAGCCCGGGAGTCCTTGGGGAATGTCCACCTGTTGGCTTAGGCCCACTCTATGATGTTAGTTGGACATCCTTAGTGTTGCCAAGGAGGCAGGAGAGGCTCCCACCATCACCACTGTGCTGGCCAGCCATGAGCCAGCTTCTGGCTGAGCAGAAATTCCCTCTGTGGAAGCACACTGATCACCAGAGGGCAGCTCCTGCTTTGAGCATCTGCCCCTTGGTGGTCAGTGCACATGATAGTGACCAGTCATTTCCTGTGCTCCCTCCAGGTCATTCTGCCATTAGGGTCAATTTACATGTCACCCTTTTACTATATAGGATTGTTAATCTCTTACTGTGTCTAATTTATGTTTAGGAAAATATAATATATATAGTACTATCTGTGGTTTCAGGCATCCACCAAGAATCTTGGAATGCATTTCCCTCAGATAAGAGGAAACAACTGTATGTAAGGTGATAGCTATGTTAATTAGCTTGATTGTGGTGATTATTCAAAATATACATGTATATCAAAACACAAAGTTGTACAACTTAAATATATACAATTTTATATGTCAACTATACCTTAATAAAGCTAAAAGAATGAACATGGGTATGGAGAAGTTAACAAAACTTATATAGACATGGCCATAAATGAGTGATGTTGTCAACTACTAGTTCAACAGACTATACAGCAAATATAATAGGCTTTCAAATCAATGGCAAGTTGCTATAAGATTTTAATGAAAATATTTGGGATATATATTATAATAAAACCAATAATTTTATTTGCTGTGACATTCAGTTAATATGAAGTGACACCTAGCTTATTTTATCTCACTGACCATGACAGAAAGTTACTGGCTCCATTTTATTACACTCAAGATATAAAGGATTCCCATATATTAATACTAGTGGCTCGGTGCACAAAATTCATGCATGGAGGGGGGGTTCACTCAGCCCAGCCTGTACCCTCTCCTATTGGAGACCCCTTGGGAGACGTCCAGCTGCTGGTTTAGGCCCGATCTCACAGGACCTAAACTTGCAGTTGGACATCCCTCTTGCAATCTGGGACTGCTGGCTCCTAACTTCTCACCTACCTTCCCACCTGATCTCCCCTAACTGCCTCTACCTGCCTGCTTGATTGCCCCTAACTTCCCTCCCCTGCTGGCCAGATTTCGCCCCCAATTGCCTCTGCCTGCCTGATCTCACTCCCAACTGCCCTCCCCTGCCAGCCTGATCTCACCCCCAACTGCCCTCCCTTGTGGCCTAATCTCACCCACAATGGCCTTCCCCTGCCAACCTGATCTTGCCCCTAACTGCCCTCCTCTACAGGCCTGATCTCACCCCCAACTGCCCTCCTCTGCCGGCCAATTTGGTTCTGATTGGTCAGTTTCTATGCTAGTCAGTGTCAAAAGCTCCACCTTCTAGGCAGACATTGGTTCCTCACACTTCACCTAGATTTGGTTCTGATTGGTCAGTTTCTATGCCAGTCAGCATCTCTAGGCCTATCATTGGGGCCTGATCAGAAAGGTGAGGCTGATCAGTAACCCCTTAGAGACATGGAGAGAATTGGAGGTGCAGCTGCTGGCCAGACTGGGAGAGAAAGAGAGATGCAAGTGCTGATCAAAAGTTGCCACAAAGGCAGTGGATCAGTCCTTGCTTCTCTCTTCAGCCTCTCTCTGGCTCTGATTTGCAGTCACCTCAGCAGTCAGTGCTGGGGCATCATGCCTGCAGTGGAAGCAGTCAGCACTGGGTTGCATGTCAGCGCTGACAGCAGGACTGACTTCCAGTTGGTCAAGCCTTGGTCATGACCAGTTGGTTATGACCCAGGGTTTTTATATATTAGGACTAGAGGCCCGAAGCATGAAAATTCATGCAAGGATAAGCCTTCCTTCCCCTGGCTGCCAGCACTGGCTTCCCTCTGGCACCTGGGTCCCAGGCTGGCTTCCCTCTGACCCCAGCTTTCATCAGGAAGGACGTCTGGAAGACATCCAGGCTAATTAGCATATTACTCTTTTATTATTATAGATATAATAGAATCTTAAAGTTTCTTATCTTCTAATATAATATTCTAAACCCTCATTGAATATAAACATTTATATCTTCTCATCTCCGTGTAAAAGTTAGCATCTATTTTTTTTTAATTTGGGTATGTTACTAAACCAAATAAATTTCATTATATAAATTATAAGCAATATATGTTTAACTTGAAAAAGAATCACTGATGGTAATAGGATACATTAAATTGATATTTTACTGTTGGCTATTGAACTGGGGATTAAGATATCAGACAGTTCTCAAAAGTAAATACCTTGATAGAATGATCACAATGGAATTTAGAAATTAAATACTAAAGTCTATGTTAATGTGGTAGAAGTGGGAACATGAGAAAATATCAAGTTGAAGTTTTTGTTGGAAGATGAATTTGAAATGATCTCTTATGCATATGCAACTTTTAATCCAAACTCTCTGAGGTACATTTACACTCACAGTTAGAAGTCTAATTAGTAATAAAAAAAAGGGAAGAGTTGATAATAATAGCACTCTGCTCTTAGGTCCCTATTATAGATTCTGAAAACAGATTAATTCATATCTTAATACACATGATATCATTTTCTATATTTTAATGTTTTATCCCAAAAGATATAAGCTTTTCTTTTTTAATCTTTATCTTTCTTTTCCTCTTTTCTTCCTTTATTTTGTTTTGTTTTGTTTTACATTTAATCTGTAATTCGAAGCCTAGGGATCTTGTTTTTTTCAAAGTCAGACTTTTGACATTTTTATCCTGAAAAACAAACGATTTCAAAAGAAATAGCTTTGAACTGTGTGCTTTTTCTAGTGTGTGCTGTTTCTTGGAAAGACTAAGAGGCATTTGGATAGTGAACCATCAAAAACATCCCTTCTAAGGTTTCTCTTTCAGGCTATTACCAGCAGAATGCCTCTTAACCCTGGAGGCAACTCAACAATTGAGTTAAGGAGATTTTCATGTATGGGTATTGCCTGTCAAATGGTTGACTTAACTTTAGAATATATTCTGCAGCTGAAGGTTCATTTCCCTCAATTTGTTAAGTGGCTAATTATAAAGGTGCACAAACAAATTGACAAGAGGGAAAGAGAAGGACCTGGATTCTAACAGCAGCCCCAAGAGGCCTGTACAAATGTCATTTGTAAAAATAGAGCCAAATTAAACAATGGCCATAATAAGCTGCCAGTGGCTGGTGTATAATGAAAGGGGAATTCTTATGTAGATGTAAAGCAGGAACTAAACTGTTGGGACTTTGGGTTTGTGTGTGTGTGTGTGTGTGTGTGTGTGTGTGTGTGTTACATTAACTAAGTGCTAATATAAAGACATGGTATTTAAACTTCTGCTGAAAAAGTAAATCTTAAGCCTCAGTTGACCATAACACACTAAAAAAAAAAAGAAGACAAAATGTATTTGTGCCCGCAGCTAGAATTTACATGTTTTTTAATTCTCTATGATAAACTGAAAATACTTTTGAATCCCAATTAAAAGAAATTGGTCTTATTTTATGAATTTACAGATAACATATTTTCAGTATTATTAGAAATAATGACAAGAAATATAAGTGTGAGATGAAAAATCTGAATTAAGAAACAAACATCTTTCATCACATAACAATCAACTTCCTATTTACTGCCAGTATCATGAATTCTAAAAATGCTCCTTTTTAACATTTGAAAAGGCATAAACAACAAAGAAAACTCCCTTTCCTGGGGAGTATGATTGCTAATGAAAAAGAATGGAAATTGTTGCATTGTTCCTACCTTTCATCAAAACATCCCTATGCATAGTATTCGCATCATTATGTAAGACATTTGCAAATATGTATAATGCTTTGCCTATGGGAAAACTCTCTTGCTCTAATGTATTCCTGAAAGATGAATGAACAATTCTTTAGGTATGATAAAAAGATTCCGAGGGTTGGATAGAGCTGTGATATTAAAGCCACAAGCTCATCATTTAATTTTTTTTTTAACGTCAGCTGCTAACACTGCAGGTCTCTGTTTCACTTAATCTTTTTTCTCTGCAAACTCACCACTTCTTTTCCAATTCCTTTTTAGAGTTAAGATCAGTAACCTCCTATTTGCTGAAGGCTGCTTGCTTTGATACTTCAGCAGGGGTCTTCTGAAGTTAGAAGACTTCTTTGACTTTAGATCTCTGATCTGGATTTATGCCTGATCTCTAGATTTTTAGTCATCTCTAAAGGAATTGCTGAATTTTGGGCATCAGCAGATACCCATTTTATTATCAGTTGAATTTAGTAATCAGAGCAATAACTGATTTTTAGAGCATATGCACATTCCACTGAAACTGAGATTGTAAAAATGTAATTATCATCAGATTTTTTAAAGAGAGAAAGCCAATGAAAGGATAGTAACAGGTTTAGCAGACTGTAAGAAATTAGAACATAAATCCTGGCAGAGGGGGAAGAACAATGCAGGTGAGCTGTTTTGTCCTATGAACACCTGAGACATACTTGGAGACATCAGGTGAAGCCAAAAAGACATGGGTAAGCTAAAAGTCTGTGTGTAGTCACTGAATGTCCCAAGAAGACTAGAGTTTTATTTTCTGGGAGAAACTGAGCAGAAGGTCTCCTGAGGGAATTTATCTCCAGATTATATGATATTGTAAGTACCCAGCCCAGTCAATGAAGAAAGACAGGAGCCATGTGGAGCTGAGTACAGAATGATTCGCTTAAGAGGAAGCACGCTCATAGAATGCTTGCCACGAACTCACAAGCAGGAGCACAAGGGATCTTCTCTGGGAAAACTGAACTGACTTTTACTGGTAGAGATCGGCTGATGAAAATGTCTTCTCGCTTTCCGATGAGTCCACAGTGAAGTCTTAAAGTGGAAAATTCCTGCACACATATGCAGTCTCTGATTTGCTTTTTAGTGGCTCACTCATAAATGTTAACAGTCAGCAAGGGATCACCAGGCATTGGTGGAAAGCCTCCAATATGAAAAAGAGTATAAAAATAAGCTCACAAACAAAGGAATTTAGAGCAGAAAGACAATGCAGCGTGCAGAAGAAACTTTAAAAATAATAATAATATCCTTAGAGAGTCAAGAAAAGATATTATGTTCATAAAACAAAAACAAGATTCTATAGAAAGGGGGCAATTAAAGAACAAGGAAGAATTAAGAACAGGATAGCCAAAATATCAATTTAATACAAAGATTGGCAAAGACTAGAAAATTTCCCAAAGTATATATCAAAAAGACACAGAAATAAGAATTGGAAGAATAAAAAGAAATTAGTTGTTGCAAAGATATAATGTTTTATTAATAAAAGATCTAGGGAGAGTGGGAGGAATAGAGCAAAGGAAATATCTAAAAAATAACACAGGAAAAACACTCATAACAGAGGGTGTCTCCAGATTATAAGATATTGTAAGAACCCAATCCTATCTAACAAAATAGTAATATGCAAATTAGGTATCACTCTGTGACAAAGATGCCCCCCTCATGGCCACAAGGTGGCTGCCCCCATGGCCACAAGATGGTGGCGCCCATGGCCACATCTAATCTAATAAAAGAGTAATATGCAAATTAGCTGTCACTCCAAGACAAAGATGGTGGTGGCTGTGACAAGATGCTTGCGTCATTGCCATGGTGACAATGCAAGCATTCTGCCCAGCCCACTGGAAGAGGGCCTCTGGGCCTGCTTCGTTGTTACTGCCACTGGGGTGTTGGTCGCCCTGCAGGCAGGGAGACTGGCACCCCAGCAACTCCAAGCCCTGCCTCAGCACTGGGGCCACTGGGGTCTGAGGCACAGGGACCTGGCCTACAGGGGGCCCAGCACCCAACAGCTCCAAGCCCCAGAGCCGCAGAGATGCTGGGGCCACTGGGGCTACAGCGGAGACACAAATCTGCAGGAAACCTGTGGAAAGGGAGATAAACTGTCATAACTTTATCTCCCTTCCCACAAGATGAGAAAACTGACCCTGATTTATTTAGTGATATGGCCTACACCTTTCTACAAGCACAACGTATGGCCTGACCACTCCCAGGAAGGTCTGGTCAGAATACTGTCTCCAGTGAATAACACTCCTGTGGCAAATCATCTAAGAAAGGAAACAAGGTTTTGTTGGGTTTATTCTGAAGGTCAGAGAATATGCCACCCCAACATATGCTGTGTTGTTATATTGATGATCTTGAGCTGCAGATGCTTGAAACACAGCAAAAGCAAGGAGAGGTTTTCACTAAAGTCTCCTGATCTGCCTAAAATTGGACCCCCACAAAGGTTCCCTTGATGGGAAAAGCATCATCAGCCAGTGGAGACCGAGTCCTGTCACAGGAGACTACAAGTTGACATCACACCCAAACTTTGTTACAAACTACCTCCCCCACCCCCATTCATCTTTCCTAAAACTTATGTACTCTCCTCTAAGAGGCCTAGATATCCTGTCCCCTTTCCCTAGGAAGAAGGTATTTAAATCTGGATTCTAAGCCACCTTGGGGAGTTATTCATTTTTCCCTGGGATCTCCCACATATACACGAGGTACACATGTTAATGAACTTTTGTTTTTCTCTTGATAATCTGTCTTTCATTACAAGCGCCTCTGCTAAGAACTCAGAAGGGTAGAGGAACACTATTTTTCCTCCTCCATAATTCTATCTTGGGAAATCAAGTCCCAGGCTGAACAGTGAGTTTGGCTCAAGTGCCAAGCAGTCCCAGCTGAGGGGAGAGGAGCTTCTAGGGAGAAATCAATGATATTGGCATCAAAGTAGGACAGAGGGCACACACATGGTTGCTGGTGGGAGTTTAAAGTGGTTCAACATTTTTGGAGGAGGATTTGGCAAAATTGATAGAAATGTTCAAGGTATATCCAAGAGTCTTCTTCTAGGAATCTCATCTGCTGAGATAAAGCACCAATGCATAAGCCCTGGTCAGAACCCAGGATGCTACTGCAGGCTCCCCTTCGATAATAGAAAAACCTGCTAACAACCTGCATTTTTAACACAAGGTGGCATCTATACTAATAAAAAGGTAATATGCCAATTAGACTGAACATCTTCCAGATGACCTTCCAGACAAAGCCATGGTGGCAGGGCTGAGGCAGAGGCAGTTACAGGTTATCAGGCAGGCAGAGAGCAGTTAGGGGGATCAGGCCATCATGCAGGTGAGTGGTTAGGAGCCAGCAGCCCCAAGGGTTCCCCGATTGGAGAGGGTGCAGACCAGGCGGAGGGACGCCCCCCCCCCCCAGTGCACAAATTTTTGTGCACTGGGCCCCTAGTCCAATAAATAAAATAAAAGGCCAAACCAAGGCACAGCATCATAATTTTTACAACATTAAAGATTAACACAAAATCTTAAGGGGAGAGAGAGAGAGAGAGAGAGAGAGAGAGAGAGAGAGAGAGAGAATTTTTAAAGGGGAAAGAGATTAAGAAAAAACAAAGTCAAAGCAACAGATCACATATAAAGAACATAGAATCAGAATGGCACCAGATTTCTCAAAAGCAAGATTGAAAACTAGAAAAAGTGAAAAATTCTAAGAAAAATAAATGGCTTTAGAACCAAAATTTTATGTTATCAGCATTCTCAATTGGGTCTGATAGTAGAATAAGTATATATTTAGATATATCCAGACTCTAAAAATTTTATCTACCATCAACCTTTTATAGAAAACTACTGCAGATTACAATTCAGAAAAAGTAGAGACTAAACCAAGAAAAGAAAATCCAGAATATAAACTTTTTAAAAAAATTTATTGATTTCAAAGAGGAAGGGAGAGAGAAAGAAAGATAGAAACGTCATTGATGAGAGAAAATTATTGACCAGATGCCTTCTGCATGCCCCCTACTGGGAATGAAGCCCGCAACCTGGGTATGTACCTTGACCAGGAATCCAACCTTGACCTCCTGGTTCATAGGTTGACACTCAACCACTGAGCCATGCGGGCCAGGCCAAAAACATTTTAGTTCTAGGGTGAAAAATGTCCTGGCTTGTTTACAACAGTCTTGGTTCAGCCCTATTGCTTTGGAATAATTATTAGTAGTATCTCTTTTCTTCTCAGAGGTAATCTAGTGTTGTTGTTTTTTTAAAGATAGATTATCTAATTTTATGACTTTCAACATTCTTAACCAAATTTCTCTACTTTGGTTCAATGTCAAAAAATATGATGGTCCTGGCCAGGTGACTCAGTTAGTTGGAGCATCATCTTGTATACCAAAAGGTTACAGGTTCGATTCCTGGTCAGGGCACATACTTAGGTTGCAGTTCTATCCACACCCAGGGCGAGTGCAGAAGGCAACCAATCGATGTTTCTTTCTGTCTTTCTCCCTTTCTCTCCTTCCCTAAAATTGATTTATAAAAACAAATATCTTCAGGAGAGTATTAAAATATACACAAAACATGATGAAAACAATGGTTTAATTTATATACAATCTAAAGAATAGATAAGAAAATGATTTTTTGATTGATGCTTTGAAAAAATTATGCTATGGGTTAAGCCTCCCATTTGCTAATAAGATGCAACTTTCCTCCAAGTAAGGTTAGTAGTCAAACAAAAGAAACATATGTAAAAATAAGCTTCCAATACTCATAAACTTTATCCAGATGTTTACTCATTTTACTACTCATATAGGTCAATATGGTAAAATTCCTACTCAGAAATCATTTTTATAACAGAAGGCATCTGTAAGGAAGAGCAGTGAATTGAATGCTAATATAAAAATCCCAATGATGTAATCTTCAAGTCGTTCAGATTTATTGTCAGTTGCCTTTGTAGTGGTTGAGATAAGTATACCTCATTTTATTAAGCTTTGCTTTATTGTGCTTTGCAGATATCATGTTGCTTTGCAGATACTTTGTTTTTTTTTTTACAAATTGAAGATTCATAGCAACCCTGCATAAAGCAAGTCTATCTGCTCCATTTTTCCAACAAGCTCAGATGATGGTAGCGTTTTTTTTAGCAATAAAGTATTTTTACTTAATGTATATACATTATTTTTTAGACAAAATGCTATTTCGCACTTGATTGACTACAGTATAGTGTAAACATAACTTTTATATACACTGGGAAATGAAAAAAAAATGTGACTGGCTTTATTACGATATTTGCTTTACTGCACTGGCCTAGAACTGAACCTCCTGAACTGATATATGCCTAAAAATAAAAATGTGTAGAGTGTATACACTTTTGAAAGATGGTAGAAACAGAGAAATATATTAGTCCAGAGATATGATGCCCCCACCCACACAGGACATTGTGCTCAGTGGTTCCAGGCTCATAGGGAGACGGTTACATTCGTGAGCTCCCGAAGGTCTGATTGGCTCTTCTAAGCTGTCTGAACTTGGGGAAATTTGCAAAATCCCTTTATGCTTTAGTTTCCTCATCTGCACATTGTAAAATACCTCACAATTTGGTGCTTTGGGTCAAAATATTTTTGCCTGTCTCTGTTATATTATATGGACATTTCACGAATTGGGTTGTATTATTGAACTCTCATTGGATTTCTTTTAACAATGTCAGTAGGTTAATCTTCTTTCCCCCAAACACTAAAGGAATCTATAAAGTACAGTCTAAAATATGGGTGCATGTTATACTATTATCATAGGCAACAGAAATAAGTATGGAAGGGAAGATGCTATGTGTATGTGATTGTCAGGCCCAAACGCCAGATCTACTGAAAATATAAACTAGCAATAAACAACTTGTCAACAACTTCACTAGGCAGCTCAGAGAAGCCATGGATTCTAGAGCTTTTTCTGTGACTAAAATTAAGTATAGCAACTAAAAAGCCGAGAAGCTAGAAATATAAGAAGTATCTCTCCTGGTACATTGTGATTACAGTTGGTACCTGTTGGTTCTGAAGCCATAACAAGAGCAAAAGTTTATGTGGTCAACAGCAAGACTGAATTATGCAACCAGATAATAGGTTAATGTTGGCATGTTCCTCCATAAAAGTGAAATGACAACTCACTTTCTAAATATTTCTCAACATCTTAAAAATGTATAGCTATGTGATCATGTAAGCATAATTGTGTTGATGTTTATTTTAAGATTTAAGAATAAAATACATGGTTTGCTGCTTTCATCCCCCCCCCCCTTTTTTTTATCTATATGCATGAAGCAAGTGATGATTAAAGAACTGAAGTTTTCGGGTGAATGAAACAGCCAGACCACTTTTCATGACAAAGTTGGTAATTAGAAGGCCAATTTAATGGTGAATCAGGCAGAAATATTCAAACCATGACAAATGACTTTAATAATGTAGCTTGCAATGCTTGAACAGAAATAAATTTCACTTCCTCAAACTCTTGCCTTTTTCTGCCTGCCTGGAAGATAGAACTGTCCAGGAGGTATTTTGTACCCTTTATGCGCTGAAGCTTTTTACTAGATTTTAAGCGACCAAATAGCTTGCAAATGCAAAACATCATTCAACTTCTTATGATTTTTTTTCCTGAAGGTAGATCGTGTTCAGAATCCAGAGTAAGTCAAGATTTATTTTTCTTCTGTTCTGCTTAGCCCTGCAATAGTGTTTTATTGTTGCCACTCTGAGTAGAGGTATTAAAGGGAGCTACATTGGCCTCAAAATTGAAAGCTAATTTTGGTGTTTGTCATAAGTTTGTTAAGACCACATGCATTCCACAGTTTGAAAAATTTCATTATTCTGTCCATGCTGGGGCTTCGTAATTGGATAGTAAGGATGTTCAAAGACTAATTTAGTGAATTGCACAATATTTTAAATGGAATTATGCAGGTTTATGGGTCCCTAGGGGATTCAGCTAGGATCCTCTCGAGAAAATCTGTTTATCAGTAAATTATATTAGCAGCTTTCACCTAGCTTTTGTCTTCATTAAATTGCTGCTTTCCCAATTGAGGGTCACATCTGAGGCCTGCTTTGATAATTTGTCATTATTGTCTTGTTTATTGGAGCATAAAGTTGATACAGGCCGAGCAGTGCTGTTTATACACAATGTGCAAAAAGTTTCTATTAACAATTCTACTGGTGCTAAATCAAAGCGGAATTTTTCAAGTTTCAAGAAAGAGGATAATTTGTAGCATGTAATTTCCTCTAAAACTCTCTGAGTATGTGCAGTGCCCCCTTCTCTAATATGTATAACACATAATGGAATTGCTAGAACCAATTCTCTGCAGATTCTTTTTAAAAAATCCATTTTATCTTTAAAAATATAGTTGAAAGTTGAAATTCTTCCCATTGTTTTTACCTGTCAGCTAAAATAAAATTCATGCCACAGACCTCCCTTAAAGTATGACATTCATGCATAATGACCATTAACTATCTAAATTGTTAAGAAACATTACTTCATTGTAGCACAATTAAGCATACTTTCCATTGCACATACCTGTTCTACTTAAGTCCAGCAATAGGAGGGGAATACCTTGAAAGCCTATTCATGGAATATTTGAAAGTATCACTGAGTGTGTGTGAAATCCATTGGTTTCTGCCTGTTCTTCACATGTGAATTACCATGAGGTTCTTTTTCAATGACAATATGGATCTATAAATAGGAAATAGGACAAACAGACTATTTTCAGTGGAGTCTAATTTCAAATATTTCCCTGGGCAATATCAGGACTGCCTCTGCTTCTTTTTTCTTTCTTTCTTTCTTTCTTTCTTTCTTTCTTTCTTTCTTTCTTTCTTTCTTTCTTTCTTTCTTTCTTTCTTTCTTTCTTTTTTCTTTTTAATCCTCTCTCTCAAACAGAAAGAGGGAGATAGAAACATCACCTATGAGAGAGAATCATTGATTGGCTACCTCCAGCATGCCCCACACTGGGGATCAAGCCCGCAAGCCGGGCATGTGCCCTGACTGGGAATCGAATGGTGACCTCCTGGCTCATAGGTCAATGCTCAACCACTGAGCCACCCCGGCCAGGCTGCTTCTACTTCTTTTTAAGCAGAATAATTTGGTGGACATTGTGTTCCTTCTATATATAATCAGGGGTTTGCTCTACTCACTGTTAGGTTCAGAAATATCTCCTTCTCCACCTCCCTCTTCCTCATCCCTCCATTCTCAGTCCTTCATGTGCCAAGAGCAGCACTATTTCTCTAGGAGACACTGGGCTTAGTAGGAAGGAAGGCAAACATTTAGCAGCTGATTCAGCATACCATACTTTTGTGGTACTTTTCAGGATTCAAGAACTCCATCCCCCGCAATAGGAAGGGTGAATTCCCACTTTGAGTCTACCTAGGGCAGTAGGAGGTAACAGAGGTTTCATCAGGCACACCCAGCACTCCCATCCCCTGAACCACCCTTTGCCTAGGAGGGATGTTGAAAAGGGCCAGAGCTCATTTGGGGACCTAACTGTATCACACGCAGTGTGGACAGGGGTGTTTGGGTTGTCAGGAAGAGAAAGGACAACCCTTCAAGTGTAAGGACAGGTAGAGATAGTAACTTCCACCCTCTCAAGGCATCAGAATGATGGTTTAGGCTTTCCTAAGGAAAGTTCTCTCAGGCCAGCAACCTAGCCAAATTCATTTTTACATACTATTACCTACCACATCCACGGCTCTCAAAGATTTATGGTTATTATCGCCATCTTCTCACCCACATAATCACCAGCCTTTCACTTTAAAATGGTTAAAAATTGTTTCATAGATTGCAGATCATTAATGTAAATTAGACTATTTCTATATTTTATTTCTTAATTTTTTAAAGGAAAAGAACAGCTCTCACACACACACTCTTTTTTTTTTACTTGAAATTTTTAAATGGCTCTCCAGACACCTCTTTCAATAACTCTTCCCCTCCAAAGCTAGGCTGCCTTTTAATTTCACTTTAAAATAGCTACATTGGGACTATAATATGATTAGAACTAATGAATATTGTGGAGAGAAGCAAAAAAATTTTTTATTTAAAATCTTTAGGAAGTATAAATACTTCATGTAAGTGAGGACCTGTGGCTTATCCCAGCCCAGTTGAGGACTCAATTTTGATTCTCAGGATAAATCATTTGATCTCATTGGGCCTCAGCCTTCTCACCTGCTCTAAAGGATCATGACTCCAAAGGCATTTTTACTGAATGGTAGGAAGCAACTGTATTAAAATAAGTTTCCATCTCTTAATAACCTATAATAATAAAAGGGTAATATGCTAATTAGACCAGACATCTTCCAGATGTCATTCTGAACATCCTTCCTGATGAAGCAGGGCCAGAGGGAAGCCAGCCCAGGTCCCAGGTGCAGGAGGGAAGCTGACGGCAGCTGGGGGAAGGAAGGCCTACTCTCACACAAATTTTGCATGCATTGGGCCTCTAGTAGTAGTAATAATAATAATAATAATAATAATAATAATAATATTCGTCTAAGGGCAAAAGCAATGGAAAATACTTAAATATGGGATCTAAGAAAACTTGCTTTTTTGGTTTTTAAGAAGCTCTGGACACACAGATTATTAGCAGGGTGACATCAAGTAGACACTGTGTAAAATTGCCAATTTATTAATGAATATTCTTAATTCACCCAGAAGGTTTTATCTTTCAGAAAGAGTTCTTTATTCTTAACTAATTCCTTTTTTGAAAACTTATTTCTTAGGCTTGATTCAGGCATCTGGAATTTGCTTGGTCTTCTCTGAAATCTAAGACTTTTATCAGAAAGACTTGGATATCAAAATCTATACTTCTTAAGGAAGTTCTCTTGGGATGAACTTTTGTTCCAAAAACATAGTTCCACTTTTCTAAGACCTTTGCAAACCTTAGCAATTCCTTCATCCACTATAGCTTTGCTACTATGCAGGCCTTTCTCTTAAAACCTGGGCACTGTTCCTACTCTATAGCACCTAGTTATGAGACAAGAGGCAATTTCTCTATGCTTTCCTCCCAGCATCTGTATCGTCAGCATATTGAGTCTGCTCCACATAATACTTTAAAAATGTCTAGCAAGTTATTTTGAGTAGAGATAGCAATAATTGTCTTTAAAAAATCAGCATGTTGCTCTGGCCAGCATTGCTCATTGGTTAGAGTGTCAGCCTGTGGGTTCGATTCCCTGTCAATGGCAGGTATCTGGGTTGTAGTTTTGATCCCTACCAGGTCGGGGTACAAGTGAGAGGCAACCAATCGATATGTCTCTCTCATATCAATGTTTTTTTATTCTCCTGTGCCATGGGATGATGAGGCAGAGAAGAACTTTGGCCTTACTAAGTATTTGTCACGATGGACTGTGAGCTATCTCGGGTGTTTGGAGAGAAGGAGACTGGGCAGATGTGTTCAAATCCAATGATCAAAGCTGGAGATTTCAGTGCAATGCCTGAATGCATGTAGTTGTGTAGGAATAGGAATACTCTAGCTTAAAGGGAAGGCTACAAATAGGCTTGTCAGCAGAAACAGGCTAAGCTATGTTCATTTTTCTTGTTCTAGCTTCAGTATTCTTATTTTCTGCCTAGTCTTGAGCTTATTTAATTCTGCTATGGAATTTTAAAAGCGAGGCATTTCTGTGGCAGTTCTTATATTTGGTGAGAAATGATGAATACATAAAATGCTCCTTGCTTTAAAAGCATTAGATATTTTGAAGTGGCACTATATATTGATAGATGGAATCATGGATTTGGTGCAAAGAAAATCTGAAAGTTTTATTTCTTGACCTCCACAATGGGGGAAAAAATAGTACTTACTCCATTCTCACAAGGCTCATTGCAACTTAAAAATTTATCCATTGTTATAGTAAATAGCAAACAAAAAGTTTTGTTTCTATTCAACTAGCTAAGCAAAAGTAAAAACAATAATTTTATTTAGTTATATAATTCAGATATATAGATATTGCTGCTTAAATGCAAGTAAACACAACTTTGAAGCATTACTTTTCCATTGATACAATCATGTTTTAAAATAAAATTTTACTTAATCTGGGGGAAAATGTGTATTTGCAGACATTGTTTTCTCTATGTTTTTAGTTGTAAATGTGTACCAGCATGATTTTCAGAGAACTGACCATTGAAAAATTTTTCTTCAAGTAAGTGCACCTCAGTCCAAAAATATAGGGTCTTTATTCCCCCAAAGAAGCAGAAAATGCCTGTGAATTTTCCTCTTTTTCTCTGAGTCAGGTTGCACTTCAAATGGTATACTTCTTTATTTTTGATTGGAAATTTATTTCTGTTCTTGTATTAATGAGGCTAGTGAATATATTAGGGATTTTTGTTACAAATCCATCAATGCTGAGTGTTTGGGACTGGGAGCACTGGCAGGGAGATCAAGAGAAGGTGTGAAACTGAAAATACGCAAAGAAAGAGGCTAAGGATTATAAGATAACTGTAATTGCTGATGAGAAAAATAGATCCAGAGACATAGAAGCATGGAACAGACGGAGGAATTTCAGAAGGAAGGCAGGTGGGGGGAGGGATTAACCAGGGAAGTTATATGCATATATGCATTATCCATGGACACAGACAATAGAGTGGTGAAGGCCTGGCAGAGGCAGGGGCAGGGTACAGCGTTCATTGGAGAAAACAAACAAGCAAGCAAAGGGGATCTGTAATATTTTCAACAATAAAGATTAAAAAACAATAAAGTTATAAAAAATAAGATAGCTGTAATTGTTAAGAGAGGTCTAAAAAACAAATAAAACAATCTAAACTAATAAAA
>PVJC01002004.1:0-84674 GCA_004026665.1 Murina feae | reverse complement strand
GGGGTTATCTTCTATAATTGATACACTGTTCCTTTAAGGCAGCCTTCTAACTAACTGAAGCCTCCTCTGCTTCACCTCGCAGCGTCTATAATGAAACAATTGTTACTTTTACTGGTTAGGCCGGAGCTGCTCTTTCCTTCAGCTCCGGAGGATTCTATGATTGTTACATTGTTTCAAAACTGCTAGAGGCAGTTTAATCGGAGCTGAGCTGAGGGGTGCAGCTTCACTTTCACTCCTGCCGCAATGGAAAAGGCTGTTTACTCAGGTCCGTGAGTGGCGGCCGCCATGTTGGCTGGGCTAATTTGCATACAGCCACTCTGATTGGCTGGTGGGTGTGGCTCACCCTGTCTCGGAGAAACGGTTAATTTTAATATTTTGCTTTTATAGGGTAGATATATATCTTATGTACAGGGGTGGGCAAATGCAGGTTAAGTTACCAGCCATCATTACCTAAAAGATAAATCATAAGCATAATAATAACATAAATAATACAATAATTAATAAATAATATAATAATAAATGCTGTTTTGCATACTCACAACTGCTGTACACCCCTGCATATGACTTACATATGTATCAACAATATTTTAAACCAGGTCTATAGATCTTTGGGTATCTATAATAATAAAAGCATAATAAACTAATTAGACCAGACAGCCAAATGACCTTCCATATGTCATTCTGGATGTCTTCCTGAACAAATCCACAATGGCGAGGGTGAGGCAGAGGCAGCTAGGGGCGGTAAGACAGGCAGGCAAGCAGTTAGGAGTGATCAGGCAGGCAGACGAGTGATTAGGGGTAATCAGGCAGGCAGGTAGAGAGGGGTTAGGGGTAACCAGGCAGGCAGGCAAATGGTTAGAGGTTGTCAGACAGGCAGAGGTGATTAGGGGTGATCAGGCAGGCAGGTAGAGGAGGTTAGAGACATCCCCCGAGGTGTCTCAAATTGGAGAGGGTGCAGGCTGGGCTGAGGGATACCTCTTGCCCCCAGTGCACAAATTTAATGCACTGGGCCTCTAGTATATAATATGCTTGAGTGTGTGGATTTATTGAGTCATCTGTTTCAGAACATTGCTGATTTTATAAAACTTAATTTTGGAAGCAAGATTCCAAACAGAAAAAAATGGGGCAATTTTTAATATTTCCATAAGAAAAATGTCAAGGCCTTTAAATATTAACTCAGTTTCCCGAGTTACCAAATAAAAGGTTCAAATGCAAGTAAGTTTTATGTTTCTAACTCTAAATGTCCATGCAACTCAGAGGTAGTAATTTTGTAGCTTCTATGCCATTTCTTTTCTAATAAACTGACAAAAGAATGATTCTACACTAATAATCAGACTTTTGGTAATTTCTTTATTGGTTGATTATTCTAGAAAGTTTATTTTATATTCCTAGAAAATTTGATTTTGGTTCATGTTGAAATAATTGCCAGGTCTCTTCTTGTAAAAAATATGTAGACTACTGAGATTTGGTGAGTTGGTACATTATGGAGCAGCTGACAGATGGGAAGTATCAACTGCTGCCCTAGAAGACTTGTTTCTCTGGTCTGTTCTTACACTACTAAAGCAATGCCATTTCAGTGAGCATAACTGTGTGCAGAACAGTTCTCTGAGCCTTTAACCCAGTCATTTGGGACTCCAAATACCAACAATTAGCTTGGGAAACACAATGAGGACAGGCCTTTAGTTGTCCATTAATCACTTCACTATATCAGTTCAATGTTATTGTGTAACAATATTCTAAAATAAAAAAAAGGTGATAGGTATACAAATCTACTTACTATAGAATCCTTACCTGCAGTCAGTCATTCCTGTTGATGGTTGAGAGATAAAACATTTATTCAAATTGTAGTGTCCAGATATTGTCAGTGACCATGAGAGATCAAATATATTCTCTGGAATACTGACAAGAAGACTATGACAGCAACCTGTAGGCAGAAAAGAAAGTTTACAGAATAGGGCTGTCTGTCTTTCAGGATGAATAGTGTAGCTGGACCAGGATATTAAGCTCAATCACTGAATGTAGTTTGCCTGTGACTATTATAAGCCATGCTTGCCATCATAGTTAAATATAAAAGCTCCCACTCTAGGGTTCTCTAGTGTAATCTTTCCCGTGATTGAGAGAATAGATGCATTGTGAAGGGAATTTGAGAACAGAATAAAGCAGAATTTGCATCTAATGTCTCCACCTAATAAAAGAGGACTTCATAGTGAAGAGGAAGACTAACAAAGCACTGTAATTAACTCATCACAATTACATTTCACTTTACAGTTTGAAGGACTCTTTCAAACCTTTTTTTCTTAAGTTATTTAAAAAATATTATTCAAACATACATAAGGGAAATGTGAGGTCAGATAATATTTGGTTTTCCCAAGGTTGCATTCCATAAGAGGTGGTACTGGGCATAGAATATGGGACTCCTGACACCTCAGCTCTTTCTGTTGACCAATACTACCTCTAATATGAAAGTAGGCTCACATGGAAGTTATGGGCCATCTTTAGACATCATAAAAATTAAAACACACACAGCATTATAGAGCATGCAGTGATATCAGACATTTGAATATTTTTATATTCATGCTTCAGGGTTTTCCTTATGATGAATACCTATCTATTATCTATCTATCTATCTATCTATCTATCTATCTATCTATCTATCTATCTATCCATCCAATGCATCTTTGGATTAATTCTCCACCCTCTACACCCTCTATTTAGCTTTTCTCCTTGGAAGTTTATCCTATATGGATTGCATTAACATGTTCTGTTGTCCTCTGTATTTCAGTTGAGTTGATCAGTGGGAAGCTCCAAAGGTGAAGAAATGGAAGGATGAGAATAAGGTCTGGATATTTAATTTCCTGTCTCTCTCCCTGTAATGGTTACTACTGGCTGTGCCATTTGATATAAGGCCACTGCTCTTGTGAAACATTCATAGCTTGCTCTCTTTCTTTATCTCCCTCTTCCTCATGGTTCTGGCAATTGATTGGCCTTCCCCTTGCTCCATCAGGGCTAGTTATAGTGGTCTTCTCTTAACAGTTCTGAACACTGCATTACTCATTGAGGTTTCCCTATCCCTTACCTATACCTTTGTAAATCTTAACCTTTATTAAAACTTTACCAAATGGCAGAATTTGAGTGGTTCATCTATTTCCCATTAATATTGTGATTGATTCAGTGTTATTGTTATGCAAGTTATTGAAGGGGAAACTGAGGTCCAAGAATGTCTCACAATTAAATAACTTTCAGGTCTAAGATTCCATCAAATCTTCTAACACCATGCTTACATACTTATAGTAGCAGAAAGCAAACTGAGCAATGATTCTGAATGGGAGGCTGACACATATGTTTCATTACAGCTCTACACTATACATATTTCTTGAATTGACTTAAAGAGTCAGAGAAATTCTCAGGGACCCACCACTGTTATTTATAAATGTTGTGTCTTAAAATTTCATAAAATTATACATTTTATAAACCAGAGTTCCTGTAACCCTGGAATCTGAAAGTACATATGTACTTTTCTTAAAGTAAGATATGTCAATAAAAAATTTCATAATGATTTTAGAGTGACCTAGTTGTTGGGGAATGAGAAGCCAGTATGACTTTATGTAATGACTAGGGGCCCGGTGCACAAAAATTTGTGCACTCGGTGGGGGGGGGGGGGGGGGGGGGGGGGGAGGTCCCTCAGCCCGGCCTGTGCCTTCTCGCAGTTTGGGACCCCTCAGGGGATGTCCACCTGCTGGCATGCCTGGCCAGCCTGGGTGAGGAGCTGATGGCTGCTTGCAGGCTGGCCAAGCCCTTCAGTGGGAACCTTCACCCCATGGGGGTGTGGCCAGTCTGGGTAAGGGGCTGAGGGCCATTTTCAGGCTGTCCACAGCCCCTTCAGGGTTCAGGTCCCTACTGGGGTGCCTGTCCAGCCTGGGTGAGGGGCTGAGGGCCATTTTGAGGCTGCCCGCAGCTCCCATTAACCCAATGTCCCAGTGAGGCTGGCTGGAATCAGGTTTCTGGGGTTTATTTATCTTATATAATTGAAACTTTGTTGCCTTGAGCAGAGGCCTAGTCAGGCAATGAAGCCTCCTGTTTGCTTCAGCTCTGTGGTTTCTATAATTGAAACACTGTTGCCTTGAGCAGAGACCTGGCCAGCCTAGGCAGGCAGTTTCAACTCCATCGCTGGTGCAATGGAAGCCTCCTGTTTGCTCTAGCTCTGTGGCTGCTGGCAGCCATCTTGGCTGGGTTAATTTGCATATAGCCACTCTGATCGTCTGGTGGGCATGGCTTGGCTGGTGGGCATGGCTTAGGTGTCTCGGAGTGATGGTTAATTTGCATATTACTCTTTTAATAGATTAGATAGCATTATATTGAGACTATGAAAAGTTAAGTTATTCTTGGCTTTATCCATGTGAGGGAAGACATTACCTCACATCAATTTTGTTGATTCTCTGGAGTTATTGGCTACTGTTGGCTCTGTTTGTAACTATAGATTTATATTGTTCCTGCTGTTGCAAAATACAGATTTAGAACCTGGCAGACATTCCTACATAGATTTGCACACTGTTTAAGATCAGCCCAGTTTGGGAGAGGAAGCAACCTATGTATTTTGAAGCTTTATCAGAATAAAGGAATGGGTGATGCCAATAGCTGCTTGAGTGAGCAGGAGGATGTCTTGAAGGTACAAAAATAGGGTGAGAGAAGTGATTATTTAATGACACTCTACTTACAAGGTTGAACATGAAGAATATCTTCTCTACATAGGAGATGGCTCATAGGGGTATAGTGCTGGTAAGTCTATTTGGTATATTCAGTGCAGAATGAGAGCTAGCAAAGTCTACTGCATGAAAGCACATTGCTAATTGCTCATAGTATTGTATGGATGTCAATGGATCCTTTGCATTTTTTAGCAAAAGCACATCAATTGTGTTGTCTAGTACTTCCTTTTACCTTTTTCCTATTATCCTCTACCAACCTGGCTTTCTCCTTTAAGGCTATTGTAGATATAAATAATGTCACTTTCTGTTATGTGTAGGCAAGAAAAATATTTTTATCATTCACTTCCTACAGTCCATTTTCCCTATAGTTTTACTTCTCTTCTTGATTAGGATTTCATCATATCTAATGCAATATATACTTACCCTAAGAATAAAGAACTATTAAGTTTTGATTATTTTCTGTTTGTTTGTTGTTGGGTTTTTTTTTTGGTGTTAGATGTAATCATTTGATTATGGTAAGCAGTGGGAAGATGTAGGTAAATGTTCCCTACTGGAAACTTCCTTCTTCATGTTTAACAAAACAAAACAAACAAAAACAAAAACAAAAAAATGAGTATACCAGTCAATTATTCACTAGCCCTAAGAAAGAAAAGAGGCACAACTCAATATCATAAAGGTGAAACAGGAGCAAGACACATGATTATGAGGCAAAGCCAAGATCTATGGCCAAATATAGTTAGGCTGCCAACTCTGCCTATGCTTTTCAGGTATAATGTTGTCTAGTTGACAAAAATACTGAGAATTATTCCTAATATTTTATGGAGGAAACTACATAGACTGTCTCACCTGGTCTCACCTTTGAATAAAGAGTAATGGAAATAGCCACATGAAGAAAATGCATGTAACAGAAAATGACAATAAGAATGACAATCAAAAGAGAATTTAGTAGGGTTAAATGGATCAGAAGTACGAATGTATCTCCCTTCATTGCCTTGGGATGCACTCTCTAACCAGGTAAGGTGACTTCTGATATAGGACATTTAGCAAAGTTTCAGAAATGAGAACACAGTTCTGGTAGCTAAAGGAAAGTCATAGACAATCTTGACTGAGCTCTTTATCTCATTATCTTCCCATATTTCACCATCTCTATATGCCTGAACAATACTATTTCATTCCTTTAAGTTCAGTGACATACTCAATATACACTGAGTGGCCAGATTATTATGATCAACTCATCAGTCCTTCGTTGGGCCACCTTTTTGCCTTCAATACTGTAGCGATTCTTCTTGGCATTGACTCCCTGAGATGTTGAAATGTGATGCAAGGAATCTGGCACCATGCCTGATGAATAGCACTGTCCAGTTCTGTGAGGCCAGCTGCCTGATGGCTCTTTTAACTTTGTCCCACAAATGCTCAATTGAATTGAGATCTGGTGATTGTAGGGGCCACCTAAGCAAGGTAAAGTCTCCTCATGTTCTGAAAACCTCTCCTACACAATACAAACACCACGGTATGGTGCACTGTCTTGTTGGAACAAGCCATCTCTATTGGGATATGCCATCAACATGATAGGATGAACTTGACCAACAATGATATGTAGGTATGTTGTGCTATTCAGACGTTTATAATGATTTGGCCCTCTAGCAACTTCAATGCAAAATTATAGCTAATTTGCCTACAACTGAAAGGTGGTCATAATAATCTGGCCACTCAGTGTATATCTCAGTGTTGAGTAAACTGTTGCACCTATGAGAGAATACTGGCATTGTACAAACTCAAGTACAAGAAAGCAATGTCTGTAAAATTCTACACAAAATAGTGACTCAAGAAATATATGAAACTATGATATAATCAAAATACAAAGACCACAAACATTCACATAAACAAATTTTGGTAATATAACACTAGTGAGTTTTTTTACAAAGATATTATTATAAAACACAAGCATTTAAAAAATTAATTACTCAGAAATGGAGAAACTATGATGAAAGTCTTGGTTAGAACAATGGCCACATTTAAATGTACAAGAAATACATGAGGGTTGTTCACATTATAAATATAGAACAGCATATACCTGTGTCAGAGATCTCCAAAACTATTCTCCATCTGGATAATTCTCTGGAAGGATTCACAGAAACCAGAAACTTATATATTCATGGTTATGGTTTATTACAGCAAAAGTTACAGAGTAAAGGCAGCAATTCTACAGCTGGAAGGCTCAGGAGGGTTGGGGGAGGAGTTAAGAGATCAACTGAAGGACTTGTATGCATGCATATAAGCATAAACAATGGACACAGGACACTGGGGGGTAGGGAAGAAGGGGGAAGGTCAAGGGGAAAAATGGAGACTTATTTAACACTCTTTATAATACTTTAAGCAATAAAACAACATTGAAAAAAATCAATAAAATATATTATAAATAAATAAATAAATCTTAGAGAGCCAAAAAAAAAGGGTGGGGGTGGGGGGGCAGCAATAGAAAAGGTGCATGAAGTGAAGTTTGAAAGAAACCAGGCACAAGATCACAAAAGTCCTGTCCTTTTCCAGTTGAATTCAATAGGCAGTACTTAATTTATATAGCAATGTTGTGTGATAGCACATGCAAAGTGTTGCCAATCAGGAAGTTCCCTAAACCCAGAGTCCAGGGATTTTATTGGGGGCAAGATACATAGAGTATGTGTGTGACTGATTTCAGTAACTGGTGTCAGTGGTGGTGATGGTGAGGGACAGTACTCAGACTTGCTATAATATGTTATCTAAAATGTCCAGTTTTCAACAACAACTGTGAGACTTGTAAAGAAACAGGAAAATGTGACCCACTTATAGGAATAAATATAGCAATGGAAACTGCCTTTAAGGAAGCCAAGCTGTTAGACTTAGCAGATAAAGACTACACACCATATATTATAAATGTTAAAATAATTAAGAAAACTATGCTTAAAAAATAATCCTATCTAATAAAAGAGTAATATGCAAATTAGGTGTCAATACATCACAAAGATGGCTACCCCCATGGCCATAAGATGGCCGCACCCATAGCCACATCCTATCTAATAAAAGAGTAATATGCAAATTAGGCATCACTCTGTCACAGAGATGGCTGCTCCCATAGCCACAAGATGGCAGTGCTCCATCTGGCTCAGCCCCACCACTGAAGTGGTCAGGCCTGTTAGCCAGGCAGGTGGCTGGGGAGGCGGGGGGCCTAAAGGGCAGAACAGGCCATCTGAGAGGGTTGGAGGTACTCTGCCCAGGACAGAGACCTTCGCCAGAGGCCTCAGGCATGGGCAAGGGTGAAGCTGGTGATCGGAGGGGTCAGGGGCAGAGCCGGTGATCAGAGGGGTATGAGGGTGCCCTACCCAGGCATAAGGCCTGGGCCAGAGGCCTCAGGCCTGGACAGGGGCAAGGCCAGAGATCGCAGGGACTGGGGCTCCACAGAGCCAGTGATTGGAGGGGCAGGGGCAGAGCCTGTGATCACAGGGGTCTGGGCACCAGTGAAGTAGACAAAGCAGCGGTCTGGGGGTTTCCTTCCCAGGCCTGCAACCTTGGCCAGAGGCTGCAGTGGGGCAGGGGTGGACCCCTCAATCTCAGGGCTTGGGCTGGGGCAGTGCCTCGGATAACACTGAGTGCACAAAGTCATTACATAAAGTCATAGCTCTCTGGAGAGGCCTGGGAGTCCCCTGCTCAGGCCTGTAACCTTGGCCAGAGGCTCTAGGGTGGAGCCAAAAATGGCAGGGCCCTGAGGGTCCTCTGCCCAGGCCTGTAGCATTGGCCAGACTGCCAGTGGGACAAGGGCAGGGCGGGTGATGGCCGGGGACAGTATCAGAGCTGGTGATTACAGAGGCCTGGGCTCTGTGAAGTCAGCAATTGGAGAGGTTTGGGGGTCTTCTGCCAAGGCCTGCAGCCTCAGACAGAGAATGCATGCCTGGGCAGGGGCAGAGCCAGTGATTGCAGGGAGTCCCCTGTCCAGGCCTACATCCTCGGCCAGAGGTTACAGGTCTGGGCAGGAGTGGAGCTGAGATTGGAGGGGCAAGGGTGGAGCTGGTGATCAGAGTGAACTACAGAGGAAACACCTTTTCTGACCACTCATTGACTAAGCTCCCTGTATGCCACTGGTAATATTCTTAGGGACTTGGGTAATAAAATCCAAAAAGGTGATCTAGGGTTTTCCCACCACACTCCTGGAGAAAAAAAGATGAAGGTCCACTGCTGGAGGGATAAGAAATATATCCTGCTCTAGCCAGTTTGGCTCAGTGCATAATGCTTCAGCTTGCTGACTGCAGGGTCTGGGTTCAATTGTGACCAAGGGCATGTACCTAGGTTGCAGTATCCTCCCTGGCCAGGGCCCAGGTCAGGGCATATGTAGGAGGCAACCAATCAAAGTGTTCCTCTCACTTTGATATTTCTCTCTGTTTTTCCCTTCTCTTCCACATTCTCTAAAAATCAATGGAAACATATTCTCAGGTGAGGATTAAAAAAAAGAAACAAAGAAATGTCATATCCTATGAAAGACACATCTTGAAAATGCCTAAATAAAGTTGTCATTTTTTTCATGGTGAAGGGAATGGAGTCTGTGTTGATGAAAACACCTTGGTGGCGGTGATGACTGGCAGTGCTGCAGATGACTGGCAGTGGGGTGATGGGGCTGGTGGCTTCCCTTGATTAGCCTGGCCGCCTCCCACAAAGGGAGGCCAAACTGTGGCTTATGCCCACTCCCCAAGGGGAGCAGGGAGTGGGCCTAAGCCATCAGTAGGACACCCTCTGAGGGGTCCCAATATGTGAGAGGGGGCAGGCTGGACTGAAGAACCCCTCCCACCCAGTGCATGAATTTCATGCACTGGGCCCCTAGTAGGAAAATAAAAGAGTAATAACTCACCAAATAGAGAATATTAACACTCATATATAGATACATTCACTTATATACATTTCTACACATATACATAAGGATACAAGTGGCCATTAATTTTGGAATGTATTTAAATTGAAGGCATTGACATAAGCATTTCCTGGCTCAATGAATACTCTAATATCCCTCAAAAAGGAATGTCCATAATCTATGGGTCTATATACAGTAGACAGCACCTAGCAATGATTAGTAGTACTCATAATTATATAAATAGACAGAGCACTGTGCATCTTATCTAATAAAAGAGTAATATTGTAATTGACCATTTCTCTGGGACATCTAAGCCATGCCTACCAGCCAATCAGAGCAGCTGTATGCAAATTAACCCAGCCAAGACGGAGGCCAATCACCACGGAACTAGATCAAACAGGAGGTTTCCATTGCACTAGGAGTAAACTGTCTGCTTAGGCCAGCTGGGCCTCTCTCTGCTCATGGCAACATAGTTGCAATTATAGAAGCCACAGAGCTGAAGCAAACAGGAGGCTTGGTTATCTGCCTAGGCCTCTGCTTAAAGCAACAGTTTCAATTATAGAAGATAAATAAAGCCTAAAAACCTGATTCCAGCCAGCCTTGCTGGGACATTGGGTCAATGAGAGCTGTGGGCAGCCTGCAAACAGCCATCAGCCCCTCACCCAGGCTGGCCAGGCCCACCAGCAGGTGGACAACCCCCAAGGGGTCTCAGACTGCGAGAGGGCACAGGCTGGGCTGAAGGACCCCCTGAGTGCACAAATTTTTGTGCACCGGGCCCCTAGTATTTATATATAGGGGGTCTCACACACTTGGATTAATTTCAAAGGCAGTGTTTATTAAAACACATTTCATTTTTAAAATTGAACTATCAATCTTTAACACGTATATACATTTTTGAAACACCCTGTATAACCAATTATTATTTAGAAATGTATGTATTATTATGGGGTGCAGTTACAGTGTTTTGGACAGGTTCAAGCCTTGGACTGATGTGAGGGCACAGTCCTCTCATGGCCATGTGTAAGACTCAGCTTGGATGGCAGAGCCTTCCCAGCACAATTAGCCAATAGCTATAGCTGTAAGCTTGAACCTGTGGTCCAAACACGTGGCCCCACATGCCTGAGTGGTAGAGTTCAGGTGCATGTAGTGGAGTGGGATTGAAACCAATGAGAATGTTGTAAACAACTTGATCATGCCCGCCCTTACTTTGCCTTGTGGCATTTGCTATAAAAGAAAGACATGGCTTGTGGGTGTGGTTGTTGTCTCTCTCCATCAGAGAGGGCAGAGTCCCACCGATACCCAGCTTTCATTCTCTTCTCTGTCTTTTCTTAATCATTTCGTCACCCCCCACTCGGGTTCACCCTTGGCTGTGCCAGTGTGGCACACATTATCTGTGTGCATATAATTTTGTTTTCATAAAAAATATAAAACTTTTTTTGTGTGTTGAATTTCTTTTTTTAAAATTTATTGTTTAAGGCATTACAAATAGTAGTACATATGTCTCCTTTTTCCCCCAATTGATCTCCCCACAGCCTCCCCTACCCGCCAGTACTTGCTCTCACCACCTCCCCCGCCCCCCTCCCCCCCGCCCCAGTGTCTGGCATCTATTGGTTGTGCTTATATGCATACATAGAAGTCCTTCGGTTGATCTCTTACTGCCCCCTAACCTATCCCTTCTTTCCCCCTGTAGTTGGACAGTCTGTTTGATGCTTCTTTGCCTCTATCTATTTTTGTTCATCAGTTTATAATGTTATTTATATTCCATAAATGAGTGAGATCATGTGATATTTATCTTTCACTGATTGGCTTATTTCACTTAGCATAATACTCTCCAATTCCATCCATGCTGTTGCAAATGGTAAGAATTCTTCATTTTTACAGCAGCATCGTATTCCATTGTGTAGATGTACCACGGTTTTCTAATCCACTCATCTGGTGATGGACATTTAGGCTGTTTCCAATTATTAGCTATTATAAATGGTGCTGCTATGAACATAGGGATGCATATAACCTTTCTGACTGGTGTTTCTAGTTTTTTTGGGATATATTCCTAGAAGTGGGATCACTGGGTCAAATGGGAGTTCCATTTTTAGTTTTTTGAGGAAACTTCATACTGTTCTCCACAATGGCTACACCAGTCTGCATTCCTACCAGCAGTGCATGAGGGTTCTTTTCAAAATAAAAAGATTTTGCAAAGCAAAAAAAAACCCATCAACAAAACAAGAAAGTTTACTACATGGGAGAACATATTTGCCAATGTTATCACCGATAAGTATTTAATCTCCAACATTTACAGGAAACTCATACAACTTAACAAAAGGAAGATAAACAACTCAATAAAAAAATGGGCAATTGACCTAAATGGATATTTCTCGAAAGAAGACAGAATGAAGGCCAAGAGACATATGAAAACATGCTCAAAGTCACTAATTATCTGAGAGATGCAAATCAAAACTACAATGCGGTACTATCTCACACCAGTCAGAATGGGTATCATAAACAAATCAACAAAGGACAAGGGCTGGCGCGGATGTGGGAAAAAGGAACCCTCATTTTTAATTTTTTGAAGAAACACTGTACTGTTTTTCATAGTGGCTGTGGCAGTGGGCAGTGAAGGAGGGTTCCTTTTTCTCCACATCCTCTCTAGCACTTGTCATTTGTTGATTTGTTGATGATAGCCATTTTGACAGGTGTGAGATGGTACCTCATTATCATTTTGATTTGCATCTCTCGGATGATTAGTGACTTTGAGCATGTTTTCATGTTTCTTGGCTTTCTGAATGTCCTCTTTCAAAAAGTGTCTATTGAAGTCCTTTGCCCATTTTTTGATTGGATTGTTTATCTTCCTTTTGTTAAGTTGCATGAGTTTCCTGTAAATGTTGGAGATTAAACCCTTATCAGAGATAACATTGGCAAATATGTTCTCCCATGCAGTGGGCTTTCTTGTTGTTTCATTGATGGTTTCTTTTGCATAAAGAATATAAAACTTTAAATAATTGTATATATGTATGTATGTGTGTGCATGCATATAGACAAACAGACATATATAATATATACACAAGTACTTCACACTCTACCAGGAAGCACTAAAGATGGGCTTTGGGTCTTTAGGAAGTATGATGAGCTCCTAGCATAGCTCTCTGACAATTTGGTAGAAAGTTTAAATATACAGCCATGAGAATCAGACTGCCTATGTTCAATGCCCGCCTCTACCATTGGTTAGCTGTGTGATCTGGATCTATAAAACACAGTAGTAATATTGTCTTCTTCATAGTGCTCATGTGAGGTGCATGTAAAGGAGTAATTGTCTTCTTAATGCATGTAAAGTCCTAGACAGCACAAGGCAAACAGTTAGTGCTCAATAAATTTTAGCTATCATTATTGATCTTCTTATGATTCTGCTCTTTCAGGAAATAAAACAGTTTTTTTGTTTTGTTTTGTTTCTCAAATCTGGAGCATGTGCTAAGTTTAGATTATGCTTCTCATCTAAGAACAGAGCTTCATTGTAAAGTTTTTTATTGTGATGGTGTCTACAACTAGCACACCTTTATCTGTGATCTCCTTAGAATTTTCAAATTGTAATGTACAGCTATTAACACATTGTGGGTATTAATGGAGTGACGACTGCTTCCCAGGAATGATCAGGTGCATTTATTTTGCCTTTCATGGACTTTTGTGTGTTATGTAAATAAGGTGTGGATATGGTGATGGCACATACTATTTTGAGAACCTTCTATGTAATCTGCCTGGGCTTTTCCTATTTTGATTCCACTTATGAATGAGGACAGAAGACATTGGTCTCTTTTTTTCTCTTTTACATCCTCAACATCCAGAAGAGTGCCTGGTATACAAAGGAACACATTGTAGTAGCTCATAATCTAAAACCATTCATTTAATTTCCAATATCTACCAAAGCCTGTTGATATTATTCCATTCTCAAGCTACCCTTATAATTACTTATCAAAATATGCTGGATGCTTCTGTTAACTTGAATAATTTATTATTTGAGCATCCTCTTGTCTTTTATGTGTATAGTGGGGCTATTTTATCTACCTACTAGAGGCCAGGTGCATAAAAATTTGTGCACTTTGGGGGGTCCCTCAGTCCAGCCTGTGCCCTCTCACAGTCTTAGACCCTTGGGGAATCGGGCCTAAGCTGGCAGTCATACATCCCTCTGGAAGCCTGGGAGCCCTTGGGGGATGTCCACTTGCCAGTGGGGAGCAGCTCTAAGCTGCAGTCAGACATCCTCAGTGCTGCTGAGAAGATGGGAGAGGCTCCCGCAACCACTGCTATGCTGGCAGCTGTCATTCTGGCTTGTGTCTGAGCAGAGCTCCCCCTGTGGGAGCACACTGACCACCAGGGGGCAGTTCCTGCATTGAGCGTCTGCCCTCTGGTGGTCAGTGTGTGTCATAGTGACCTGTCATTCTGCTTTTAGGGTCAATTTGCATATTACCTTTTTATTATATAGGATAGAGGCCTGGTGCATGGGTGGGGGCTAGCTGATTTGCCCTGAAGAGTGTCCTGGATCAGGGTGGGGGTCCCGCTGGGGTGCCTACCCAGCCTGGGTAAAGGGCTGAGGGCTGTTTTCAGATTGGCCACACATCCTTCAGGGTGGGGGTCCTGCTGGGGTGCCTGGCCAGCCTGAGTGAGGGGTTGAGGGTCGTTTTCAGGCTAGCCATGCCACCCAGTGACCCAAGCTCCCAACCTCTCCTTTTTTTCTTATTTTTTTTTTCTTACAATTTATTTATCCTGTATAATTGAAACTTTGTAGCCTTGAGCAGAGTCAAGGGCCGGCCAGGGCAGACATAAAACTTGGTTTTCTTCATTGCTGGGGGCAACGCAAGCTTCCTGCTCACTCCAGCTCATGGCCACCACCATCTTAGTTGGATTATTTTGCATACTTTCTCCTGATTGGCTTGTGGGCATGGCTTGAATGTTGTAGGGGGCAATTAATTTGCATGTTTCTCTTTCATTATATAGGATTAAACCTAATGCCATTGCTTTTTTCATATAAGTCCACCCATCTACCAAGATCAACGCAGACTCTCCCAATCTGCTCTCCTCACCTGCATGCCACAGCCTCTCTCTCCAAAAGGCCACTGTCATTGATATATCTGTCCCATGTCACTTAACAATCTTTATATTCTAGCACAGTTATTTGTGTCTGCCATATCTCACCTCAGAACAGGGACTTTGTTACATTTTTGTGCTTGTAGGTAGGTAGCAACTATTTGGCAGCAGCAAATGTTTAATAAGAATTTACTTAATACCTCAGTTTGAGCCCAGGGACAGATTGGCTTCATAGGAAAGTGAGTAATAGTCTCTTCCTTTGTTCTCTAAGTATGTTTGCTAAATGAATTATTAAACAAATGAATGAGCACCATGTTATTTCAGAACAGACCCTGGACTTGATATGGGATCTACTGGGTTAAAATTCAGGCTGTGTGACTTGGAGATTATAATCTTTCCTTCTAAGAGCCTTGATATACTGTTTGAAAGTAGGAATAATATATCCACATTGTAGCATTAATTGACATAACATATTGGGAAGCAGTGAAGAAAGCTTATAGCCAAAGTGTTTAGATTGCAGAATGTATCTAATAAAAGTGAGTTTGTTTCTTCATTAAGAAGTGCTGTTTGAATAACAGTAAAATGACCTGTTTTCAAGGGTTAATGTCATTAGCTCAACTTTATCAATTTTATTTGAATGGACCAATCAAATTTTTTCTTTTCATGAATTTATTGAGATGGAAACATATTCTTACACTGCCTGGTCACTAGGGATGTTAGAGGGCCAGGCTGTGTTCCTGCTCTTTCCTTCTTCTAGAAGTTCTTCTGTAAATTATCTGTTTGCTGTCATGGTTATAAATAGTTGCTCTCCTCTTATTTCACATTAAATAATTATAAGAGTCTTAGTTTTGTTTAATGTACTTTATTTTATCTACAGCATACAGAGCTATACTTACTAGTATTTGTGGGGACACTTTCACTTTTGCAAAATGCCTTCATATCCATTATTTCATCTAGTACCCATGACAAATCTGTGAGCTTAGTAGGACAGGGATCAGTGCCATCAAGCCTTTTCCAAATAAGGTCATAGAACATCCGAGTTTAAGTGGTCTACTGAAGGTCGTATAGCTTAAAAGTGGCAATGGAGGTCTAGCAACCTGTCTACAGATTTGCTGTCTTCTCCATCCTGCTTTGCTAATGCTGGAAGCAATGGGGAACTCACCTTTTCATCCCAACAATCTCTTCCTTCTTCTTTGCAGAGGCTTCCATCTTGAGCTATGATGGCAGCATGTACATGAAGATCATCATGCCCATGGTCATGCACACCGAAGCTGAGGACGTGTCCTTCCGTTTCATGTCCCAGCGTGCTTATGGGCTGCTGGTGGCCACTACCTCCAGGGACTCCGCCGACACCCTGCGTTTGGAGCTGGATGGGGGACGTGTCAAGCTCATGGTTAACTTAGGTATCGTATGAAGTACCCTTTGCTACTCTGTTTGGGCTTGTCTTCCCTTTCTTTTCTGATTTTCATTTATTTGATTGAATTCTTTGTTTGTTTCTTGAAAGTTAGCTGCTCACTTCTTGTTTAATAGAACGAAGATAAAATCCAACAGCAACAAACACCTTTTCCTTGTTTCTGCATGAGGTTTTGATGTCAATTTCTGGTTTCTGAAAATAGTGGTGGTTTTCTTTTTCTTTCTTTTTTTCTTTCTTTCTTTTATTTTTTTTTACTAGATTATTTGTTTTCTAAGTTTCCTTTCTTGGTTTTATGGAATTGTTTAGCTTTGTGTAAAACACGCTACTTTGGTCCATCTTTTGATCAATCACATTCTCATTAAGTCCAACTCCTTGGTCACCACTCAAAACAGTCAAAGCTGAGGACAGGGATAGGGCAGGAAATGGAGGCAAAATTGGAGGGTGGGGTTGGAGAGAACTAAGCTATGTGCATAGGATGATAAATGCATCATTTCTACCTCCAGAGTGACTATTCAGATGGAGAATTCTGGTGGCCATGATGACACTAGAATCGCTTATGTTTTCTCCTAGTGGAGAGCTCATGTCAAGTTCTTTCCATTGTCCTGTTGGGGAAATAATCCCATATGTTTGGAGTCTCTGACATGTGGAAGGAGAACATTGCTTCTGATATGTATCCCTGTCTTCCTTCCAGACATTCTAACCCAACATTCAGCAGTCATTTTAATAAAAAGTGTTACTTACACTGTTACTCACCAACTACTCTGATCTACTCAGATAATACATACCAATTTTTTCTTAATATTGAAAAATTATGATAATATCAAATTTACAGCTTAATTTGAAGATGATCTGTTCTACTGTAATTACTTATAACAAATACTTTTGAGATCCCCCTACTATAGCCTCACTTTCTCTCCTGCTTCTATCTTCTTGACTGACCTTCTATGGAGAATGAGATCTCTGGATTTTTGAAGAAAAAAATCAACCCTTTATTACTGCTGATTCTACTCAGTAGAAAGTTCATGCTATGTTGACAGAATTAGTGCTAGAGCTGAGCCCAGACCTCCTGAGCCTGGATTTGTTTGGATATGAAGAATATGTTTGGGTCCAGAGCTCCTTTAAAAATATTTCAGCAGAATGGCTTGTCAGAGGCATGGAGAAGACATGGTAGATGAATGTATCTGATGCAAGACCATATAAAACCTTAGATGCCTGGTGGAAAGGGAGTTTTGAATTCACACTAGTCAGGTCAACTGACAATACTTGGAAAAATGCCTCTGCTACAATTAAAAAACCTCTAGGACACAGAAGACTGTTTTGAGCAGTGGCTTGTTTAGTTGTGTCTTTTTATTTCTTCCAATGTACAGCTTTTACAACACTATGCCTTTTTCCTTGTCCAACCTCATTTGATTTCAGTGTGTCTCTTGGTTTTTCTTTTGTTTGTGTTCATGTGTGTTTGGTTATTTTGTTTCCTCTTTTGCTGGATCTTGGTTGTGTTTTTGAGTTTCCAATCCTCCCCACCATCAGCCATGGTAAATCAAAAGATGGTATTCAACCCTTCAAAGGCCCAAAGCCTGCGGCCCGCAAAGCAAACAGCCTTGAGAACAGAGTGTACTGAGCAGCCTGCAGGGGCTGGCATACCCCTGTCCCTTTCACCCTCCTTTCCCATCCTCCCCACCTTCTGCAAACCAGCAGAGTGTATTACCTAAAACCAACAACCATTACAGATTGTTTACTCTGAAAAATAGCAAAAGACATTAAAAACAACAACTAACAAAACCACACAAACTAAAAAAAAAAATAAATAAAATATAAACTTCAAATAGTTCATGGAAAAACACAATGAAGAACATTTTAACTCAGCACTTATTTCAAATAAGAGAGACCCATAGGTATAAGAATGATTCAGCCCCATGGGATTCTGGGGAAATGCACATGGCCTTTAAATCCAATTTTTTTCTTCTTAAATGTTGTTTTGTAAATATTAGAAGGCCAACTATCATGGGTCTCATGCATTAGAATGAAAAGTGGGAGGTGGGAGTAGATAAAAGGGGATGAGGAAGGAGATGGACAGATTCTTTTTCTCTCTTACACACACACACACTCACACACACACAATTGATCATAGAGCCCATGTGTTATTCCTAGAAGCATTACTTTTCTATTTTAAACTCTAACTAAAATCTGGGAGTTGTGCTTTTTGGACAGACTTAGCTCTTGCCTATTGGCTCCTTTAGGCATAGGATCAAGTCCAGCTCCTTCTAGGTTGAGACTAGTACTCACAAAAGAGTCAGACCCTCCCTAGAGAGCACTATGCTTCTCCTAAAGCAATGGCAGTCTCCTAAGCAATGGCAACTGCTTTCTTCTCTGAAGGGCATGGTTTACCACAGTGACCGGTTTGAATTTATGTAACTTTCTTTCAAACCTAACAAAAAAACTGACCTTACATTTCTTAAATTTGTCTATATACAACTCCTCATATCCAGGCTTGGTTTGAAGGTTCTCTTTCTACCCCCTCCTCAAAATATCCCCCTCCATAGATGTTCTCTTTCTCATAAACTTGTATTGCCCTTTGCTCGGTTATGGAATACATCTTCAAGCAGAGTTTGTACCCTCAATCATTCCCCAAGAACTGCAAATGATTGCTTCCTTCCCTCACTCCATTTAAACTGTGACTCTGTTTGAGCACAGATGCAAGTGATATTGCAATTTATTTAAAATTGTCCACACATCTAAACTCATGACATAAAAGTCTAGTATATCTCTAATGGAATATATTTCCTACTGTCAAGGTGAGTAGACTTTTTCTAAGTCGACTTGTTTTCTAAAGCTAGGCAGGTGTGGTAGTAGTAGTAATGAGAAGTATCCTACAACACTCAGCACATTTTTAAAAGTTGTTAGTTATTGATCAATCATATTTTGATACCTTAAAATTAAAATATATATTAAAACAATTTTATTATTACAATATATTTCAATATTCAAAAAAACCTTGTAATGTTTTAACTTTTTAAAATGGTTTTTATTGATTTCAGAAAGAGGAAGGGAATGGGAGAGATAGAAACATCAATGATGAGAAAGAATCACTGATTAGCTGCCTCCTGCATGCCTCTTACTGGTAATGGAGCCTGAAACCCAGACATGTTCCCTGACCAGGAATTGAACTGTGACCTCCTGGTTTATGGGTTGAAGCTCAACCATTAATCCATACTGGCTGGGAAAATCTTGTCTTATTTTAATTTCACAATAATTTTGTGAGATAAATCAAGAAAGCATTTTTGTGCTTAGTTTTATAAATGTGAAACAAATAAAAATATAACTTTTCAAAGATCACATCAAACGTTGATAGCAGACCTGATTCTAGAACCTGTGTTTATACACTGCTAGACCAGCATGGGTTTTCTGTTACCTCAACAGATCAATACTGTGGATCAATGATAGGACAGTCTTAATGACATATAATGGCTTTTTATGATGGCCACCCTTTAAAAATGCATACAGGGCTCTCTTTATTTCCGAGTAGCTGGCTTAAATTGAGCCAAACAGAAAAAAAAAACACCCAAAAACTACAACAAACAAACAAACAAACCAAAAAAAACAACAGTCAGTATTGGTGTAGCCTCTTTCGTGGCCCTTTGGAATCCTCAGCAGAGTGCTGGGAATACTTTCTCAGTGGTGGAGGCTCTGAGAGAATGTGATGTAGTTTACTTAATTGCATTCAAATTCTCCAGATGTTCTCTCTCTGGAAACTGGACTTGCTGACTACAGTTTTCTATATGCATCATCAAAGACATACAACTCCTAGGAACATTCATCTCTTCCATGCTTAACTAAAATTTTTCAATATAGAAAATGATTATTTCTCTTCACTTACTAAAATAAAATGAAAAACTAAATTAACAAAATGAGCAACACACACACACATACACACACACACCACTCAAACAGCATGTCAAGGCTAAGTTAGAGAGAGAACTTTGCTATTGAAAAAAGATCTAAAGGAAATTGCCTTCTCAAGAGAATTTCCCTGATTCATTTTTCATTAAAAATACATCCTTGCTATTAAGGCCACCCTCTCAGAGTCTAAGAACAAGGGACTGTGATAGCTTTTTCTACTCAAACCACTTTTTCTTTAAGTAAAGTAACGCAATAATTCTTCACTTCTTGACTTGAAATAACCAATTACCTGCCATCTTAAAAGCTGAAGTCCTCACATTGGTTTAAAGACACCGTCCAGTTCAGGGAACCATTTGGGTGAACCTAGAAGGATAAGCCCAACCCAACTTCCCTCTCTAGACCAGGTAGTCTAAGAATAAAATGCTCAGCTACACAGAAAAAAGGAGAAAACCACTCCTTGTTTACAATTCTGGGGTTTGTTGCTTTAGGTCCACTCTCTCTCTTCCCCTCTCTCTTTAGCATGCCCATACACCTGTTTCCCCTCTCTCCTTAATATACCAAGAAGGGGCATTTCTGGCTTTGGGTGATGGTCAGAACAACCAGTAGCTGAAGACTCACCTTTTCCTCCCTACCTGCCCTCTCCATTCCCAGTCTTCACCAGGGGCATGGCCTCCTCTGCCTGGTGATCGTACCGGTTGCTCCAGGGCTGTTTGCTCCCACTTTTCTGTTGCGGTTGACGACACATGACAAACCTAACCGCACGAAACCAAACCCAGATTTTTCTCAACAGATGTTCTAACCAACAAATAAGCTTCCAGCCTCCCTCTTCAGAATGATTGGGTATTAGAAATTGCTCCTGTTTGAATGTCACACAGTTTCATTCTCCCCTGTCCTTTGCCACTGTCTTCTTTTTAACTTGCTCCCTTAAAATGGTTTGAGAAATTCACATGGTGGCATCATCCTCAACAAGTCCTCTATAATTATTGGGTCCACCTTCCGCAGGAGAAGAGCACCCTTTCTAACTGTAGTTTTTCCTTTAACTTTCTTCCTGTCTTTGTCATGTTACTTCTACCTTTAAATATATGATTTTAAACATATTATTATTGGAATTCCACTATCATAAACCAAACTTAGTTTCAGCTGGGCAGCTGGGTAACCATTAACCAGAGATATTTCTGTAACCATCCTGCCGGTCCCCTGCTAATATCCATTGACTCCACTCAAGACCTCTGATGCTGTGAGTCCATGACTCTAAACATATATTAATAAAAGGATAGGTTCTCTGAACTCTGGCATGGAAGACCTTGTCTGGTTACCAGCAATGCAAAATTAGCCACTCCTTTCCTTCCTCGATTTCCCATTCAAAATAAAGAAACACAAACAAACATAAAGCAAAGACTTTTCTCTCTTTAAGATGCAGAATCACAGAGTGAAATAGATAGGATGTCAAAGGTGTCCAAGGCCTTCTCCCCATGTACCTGTCTCGCCTTCTCCTTGAATGCTTTAGGCACTTGATTCAGTCTGAGCATTCAGGCAGGAAGACAGAAATAGGCTTCATGAGTGGGTTGGTCTGGGAGCCTTTGAAACCAGAGTAGTCAATTGTGATAAGATCATTCAGCTCATTTTTCCCCTACACCCAACCCACCTCTCTAAAATCTGGGATGGGTGTTTGTGCGGTTAGTGGTTTGCAAGTGGCCATTTTATGACAGGAAATGACCAGGTGGTATTAACCCTTTCCTTAACTCTAAGGAAATGGCAAGTGTGCCTTTGCAAAAATTTGTAGCATTTGGGGCATGACCAAAGGAGAGGGTGGCGGGAATTTGCTTTCAGAAAGAGAGAAAGGGTTAAATACTGCACTGAGAAACTTCATGGACTGATTTTTAGAAACGATACAAAGTGTCAGATTGGCAATATATTTTTGGAATACTAATATAAGAATTGTGTTGATGCTACATTTTAGATAAATTTTAAAAAAATCAATTATAGATGGACATAGCATATAACCTGCATTTGGTGGGGAAATTTTTGAATAATTTTCCAAGTTTAACAAAATTAATATTTCAAAGTCCAGGGTTAAAATACTTTATCTTAATAAAAGAATAGGATTGGGGGGAAACACATACTCGATGTCTATTGTGGATATATATGTATACCAGTATATCTCTCTATACATATGTGTATATATATATGTGTGTGTGTGTATATATATATGTATCCAACTTTACTAAATAATATACTGTACATATACACCCACCCTTAAACTTGTGCATACTGTATTTATATAAAATGGCCACATTTCTTGCGTGTGTCTGTCCCCGGAAGGGTGGACTGATTGTTTTTGGATGTCTGCAGCTGTTACCTTGAAGGATGCAATTTCATCTTTCATTTATTTTTCCCCATCTAGACTGTATCAGGATAAACTGTAACTCCAGTAAGTTTTCCCTCAAGTTTCATTTTGTTCTTTAAAAAAAGCAAAGAAAAACTGACTTTATTTTGTTTACTGTTTTATGAGCTGTCTTTAATTTGAATTATTTTATTTTTTGACTATGGAATGGGGGGAACTGGGGTGATGGCAAGGGCTGTGGGTGTGGTTTCTGAATTGGGTCAGGTCCTGTCTTCTTTCCTTGCATTTGCTCTATATGCAGAAAAGGAGGAAAGGGCACCTGATAATGAAACAACTTGAAAAAGAATTGAAATGGTAATTTGTTGTTCAGAGAGAAAAAACCCTGGGGTGGGGGGGGGGGGTCATACAAAAAGCCTTAGAGCAACCAGAATGCACTTCTCCACTACAAAAAGCTTTAGGAAATAAAAGCAAAGTTCATGACCCAGAAGGTGGCTGCCAACTCTGACATTTCTTTTCTGGCATTTATCAATGTAGGATTTTTGTTTGTTTGTTTGTTTTACTTTCGGTTTTGTGTCTGCTCTGTAGGAGGATGGGCAAAACATAGTTCTGGGTGATAATGCAACATTTTAACTGAAGGCTTGATACACATTCTGGCTCTTCAGAATGAATAATTGCAGCCTATCATTTTTACTTTATCCCATTCAAACAGTTCCATTCTTGAACAAGGGTCATGATATAGTGAAGGCTGAATACTGCTCATGCATTTCTCCCTCTGCCCAGAAATGAACAGTAACTGGAGTCAATGAGGTAGGGGAATAGGAAGAGAAAGAGAAAGATGACTATGAGGGAAAGGATAGGCCTAGGTGATAAAAGGAAGAAATTAATATGCTTTGAGTCCTATAACATATTATATTAGTTACAGTAGTTAAGTAACTTACTAACTAGAGTAATGGTGAGCTGTAACAGACATCCCAAAATTTAAATGGTTCAACAAAAGAATGTTTATTTCTGATTCAGGCAAAGTCCAATGCAAATTGGCAAGGTTTTCTGGTCAGCTTTCTTCAAATAAGTAATTCTTTTATGAGCTGGGCCCACCACTCTGGAGATCTTTACTTCCAGTCGCATCCATTGGGAAGAGTGAACTTTGATGGTTATGCAGTATGTCATATTGCCTCGCCTAGAAGTGACATACATCAGTTCTGCACATATTTTATTTGTCAGACATGAATTCTTCCTAAATGTAAAGGAAGTTGGGAAATGTAGTCTTCCTGTTGTCCCAGGAGGAGAAAATTGGATTGGTTGAGAATTTCTCTACATTGCTTGCTTCTTTCTATGCTTGGGTCTTTCTATAAGAAAGAAACTCAGTGAAGGAAATAACTCAACTTCTACATTTTATTTACTTGTATATGCCATCAAATAAAATATTTTACAAGTGCTAACTAGTTTAACCTTTCTTGGGAGATGTATTTTCAGGATGACAAAGTAATAAATCCATATCCACTTTTTTCTTTTGCAAATGTTCCACATAAATTAACAAAAACGAAGAAATGTAAAAAAGGATCTAGGTAAGCAAACAGTTCCTAAAGCAGAATGCTTTATGCTTGTTTTGCTGTCACTTTTAGTTAAATTAAGCAATGTCCTTTTTTGCTATTTTTAAAATGTTTCTAATTAGCCAGACATTGCTCCTGGTACTTAGATCATTAAAAGCCTAATTGAAACATTCTTTTTCTCCAAAGACTTTTGGAGAATTTTCTCTTTCTTTAAGCAGCTTTATTGAGGTTTGATTTTCATACCACAAAATTCATCAATTACAATCCTACAATTCAATGACTTTTATTACATTTATAGAGTTGTCCAACATCAACACAATAGCATTTTTAGAACATTTTTATAGTTCCACCCAAATCTCCCTTAAGTCAATTTGCAGCTAATCCCTACTTCTACCCTTAGCCTTTGACAATTATAGAACTGCTTTTGTATTTATAAATTTGCCTTTTCTAAACACTTCATATAAATGGAATATTATAATATGTGGTCATTTGTGTGTGGCTTCTTAAAAATTATAGCATATCTACAGCAAGCTTTCTCTTTTCCTTTTGCATTAGTTTCCAGAAGGAAATAAGCTGGGAGGGGAGCATGAAGGTAAAATAAACTCATTCAATGTTGAATCTGACATATGACTTCAGAGACTTACATGCAGAACAGGACAACTAAGGGAGTTATTTGATCAGGATATCAGGTCTTGGTTTTGTGCTCTAGCCACACTTTATCTTTCAATTCATTCCACAGATTCCATCAGATCAGCCATGGAAATCATCATTAGACAAGTTCCAGAGTTCTTTCTCCCAGGTAGATAGTGACTCTTCTCTAGAACACAGATACCAGCAGGTTTTCTGGGCCTGAATTTTCTATTTAGAGCCACCAAAAGCAGCCCTGGGAGGAACTATGTTAGCAAAGATGTGTTCCCAACTTTGATGACAGTGTAGAAAGAATATAATTGGTGTTAATGCAATATTTAGGTAAAGAGCTGAGATTGGGCTTTGAAAATCAATTTTGAATTCTCATTATAAACCTTTAACATTCTCAGGAAGTCACTGTTTCTGAAAGCATCAAAAATGAATTCATGGTGTCCACTGTTTGAGTGGTCAAATAGAAATGAAACAAAATGAGACATGAGTCCTTTAAACTAATCTAAGACCTTTAATATTGAGGTTTGTACATATAACCAGGGTCATATTGTAGAGTCACAAAGTAAAGGATACATGTTCTTGAAATCTATTTTAATTGTTGATTTGGACTGAAAACTTGAATTGAAACCGAAGTGACATAGTATACAGAAGAATGCAAATAAACATGAATCTCATTTAATTGGTATTTTAAGAGGAAACGTAAAAATTCAGATATTCTTTGTATTGTGTATCCCTGCCATTATTTGCACTTGAGTGGACAAGTTTGAGAGAACTATGCAACTAAATTATGAGAGAAAACAAGTATAGGTGATTGGAACTCTTAATTCTCTTCTCATGAACTCATTAGAATTCATAGTTCAACCTGTTACAGAATCTCAAGTTGTTTATAAGAGATATGCAGACCCTTTCTCCTATGTCATGTTTCATTGTGAGAGTTCAAGAAATAAGATCACTTCGAAGCCTAAATTCCAGTGGTAGAGGATTGTCTCTTACCCTCAGCTTTTTCTCCAGCTGTCCTTTTAATAGAAGTCACAGGGTGTTATAGCTCACATTGTACAGCAGAGCTGCTTTTTCCTTGGAAGGGACATACTGAATTAAGCTTTAACCAAGTTTGAATATAGGTTCATGAACTCTTCCCATAATTTTTTTTTGAATGCTCTTCCTCCAGAAAGTCAGGTAAAACACTGAATGATATCATTTGTTTTTCCTGTTTAATCTGCTGCAAAATGTTGTTTGTTCATGGAAATGGCTGTTTTCAAGAGTTTATATGCCAGTCTTTTTTAATGGAGAGAAGAGCATGGGAAAGAAGGATGATGTCACAGCACGAAGAGTAAGCAACTGGCCATGACAGAGGGCAGCGGCCTTGAGACAAAAGCCTCCTCCGTTGACTTTGTGGGCTGGCCCTGTCTGTGAGTATGGCCCAGCTATGGCACAAAAGCTTTCAAGCAGCAGAAACATTTTTTAAATCAGCGTCTCTTCTTTTCTCTTCTTTTTTCCCCATACTTTGTCTTTCTCCATAATATCTATGATATACTTATTATTTTTCATTCCAAACCTCACTACCGCTGCTTACCAAATCCTCCAGGCATTCCACACTATACATTCTTCTCTGGCTACTAATACCAAACATATATTAGAAGTGTGCAAATTGAGGTCTTTGATTGAATCAGGGATATTTTTAGATTTGACTCCTCTGGTAAGAATATTTAGAAATGTGTAATAGGACATTTCTAGCTTAGAACTTTTAAATGGCAAGAGAGCAGCAGAGTTGGCAGTCACCATGGTGATTGAACTCCAGGGAGACCGGGGACATTGCTAAAGAAAACAGGGCTGCTTTCTGGAGAGTTTCTGGAGGATGCCACCTGTTCCTTTGGTTCTGAGGCAGGCAGTATCCTAGGAGGTATGCAATTCTGAAAACAGGTATGAACTTCTTGTTGGTCTCATGGGTATTTGCTTAAGTGAAAGTCTGTAAAATGGTTTGTTTTCTCTTCCCTTGTCTGACTGTGACCCTACCCCATGATTTTCTAGCCCCTACTTTATTCTATCCCTTTCAAGCTGTGTGTGGTATGGTTTGAATGAGTACAGTGAACTCATATTAATTGAGTATAGCATGAATGAATATAATAAACACATATTAATGAATATCAATGTCCCCTTTTTCACAATCTTTCCATATTCTCAATGATTAATTCCTCTGTGTATGGCCATTTTCTCAATCTTACAAAAAACAAACAAACAAACAAAAAATGGGGTGTATATATCACATGGAAATTGTGAGTTTGTGTTTATGTCCAATTATTTAGGGATATATAGAACCTCCTTAATTATTTTGAACTTGAAGCCTTCCTAATTTATCTGCGACAAGGTTCATTTTTTTTCTTCTTAGACATAGAGGAGAAAGAAAATAGAGTGTTATACAAAAATAAAACAAAATACTGACCTTAACACTTAACATTCTTAAGTGCCACCATATAGTCATTTGTGTCTGAAAAGAGCTTTGGTAATTTTGTCCACTTCCTATAGACTCTATTATCTTTGAATCACTATGGAGACACATAATAATATGAGCTATATGAAACTAACATTAACGGATATGATTTCTCACATCATACCTCTTAAGACTTCCAGTATGTACTAAATAATCCTTCTCTTGCACCTGCTTACCTAGTGTCTAGTTTTACCTTAGCTTTTCTGTCTTTAGTTTCTTAGCATGCTCAATTTCCAGTGTTTTGGCAAAGTCAGCATCATTGGGGGGTTCTTGTTGAATTTAGAAATAGCTTGATGAACTGCAGTTTATTTACTACACTAGAATGTTGGTTTCTTCTTTGTCTTTTTCTCCATCTTCTGTCTCTGTGGTACCCGAATATGTGACTTTCTCTTTAGTTTTGGTTTACCTAGAAATCCCAGAGTTGAATTGTCCTTAAACACAGAAACATCTCAGATCAACCAGGGAAGTTGACTTCTACATAAAACTCTCTGGGAAGGAAAATTATATAACCTTCTTTGGTATCCATTCTAAGATTTGAATAACTGTCAGTCATATAACTTCTCTTAGTAGAGTTTTATTGATGGAAAATTGTTAAACATGATCTTACATATAAAGTTACCTACAGACTACCAACATCATACCTGAGAGTTTCTATTTCCACACTAAATGATTATGTTCCACTTTAGCTCTTAAAACCTGATTTCAAAAAGGTAATACATAATTTTACTTCTCTTTGGGAAGCTTTATATTTCTTGTAATGTATAAAACACCTCAAATTTAAGTATATTGATAGTATCAATAATAACCAGATTTGAGTATAATAAGATGCTTCCTAGTAAACTCTTACGTATGTATGTATGCATGTATAGTTGGTATATAATATTAGTTATACTGTTTCTTCTAAATAAATATTAATTCAGAATGGTTTTATTTTATTTTGAAGTAGTTAAAAATTATACATGGAACCATAGGCAAACTTGCAAAAATTCTCCCTTTTATTCCTAATCTTAAACCCTAAATTCTTTTTCTTGGACTCAACCAAAATTATGATTTTTAAAATATTTTTCAGAACAATCTATGAGTGTATAGTTATTACCATATCCCCCTTTTTCTTCCTCTACTTCTGGACATGATTTTAACACATTTTTCTGATTATTACTTTTTGTTTTTACTTAAAATGTCTTAAGGGCTATTTCATGAAGAATATAGAAGTCTACTTTATTCTTTTTAGTGGCTACATAATATTGCATTTTATGAAGATATCATATTTGATTAAACCAGCACACTACTAACATAAAATTATATTTTTCTCAGCTTTTAACTACTACTAAAACTAAGAAAATATATATTTTTCTTCATTAGTCTTTGCATGTATATACATCATTACCTATCAGATAAATCCTTAAAAGTGAAATTGCTAGATCAACAGATAAGTGTATCACAAATATTGATAAATATTACCAAATTGCAGTCCAAAGAGTCTGTGCAAATTTCAATTTCTACCAGAAACATGTGAATGCTTGCTTTTTCTCATCCTAGTCAAATATGTTGTATTATCAAACTTTCTATTTATTTTCTCAAAATAGCTCTTCAAAATGTTGCTTCACAAATTCAAACGAGAGCCCAATGTCACTAATAGATGTTTTTCTTCAACCCCATTCACTTCTCTAAATATAAGTAAGAATTATTGTCATTCAAAACTTCAGTGACCAGTTATAACAGAAATCTTTTAATAGAAGGCTACTATGGCAGCATTTTAAATGTAAATCCTTTTTATTAAAATTGAGTGTAATAGAAAATTGAAAATATATTATAGTATCTTTGTGTGATCTTCCTCCCATATCCCTGTTACTTGAGCCAAGTAACCTGGGTTCACCTTTTTCTAATACCACTAATGTACTATGTGTCCTTGGGCAATTTACTTCAACTTTCAGTTTCATCAGCTGTAAATGGGCATGATTATTGTATTTACCTCTTTGAGTAAGAATAGAACCTAGACCATAACAAATGCTAAATGTGTGGTAGTGATGATGGTGATGGTCAACACTGTCATTATATTGCAGCTAAAAAAGAGGACCTTTTGAGAACTGTTCAAGAATGGATAGCTATATAGCTCTGAACCATACCTGAAAGTTTAATAGATGACTATGAAATGAGCATCCTCAGTTTCTCTGGCCACCTACTCAGAGCAATGATAAACTCTTTTCAAGGTCATCAGGGTTGCATTGGCTTTTGTATCAATAACATTATCAATAAGACTGTTGGTAAGACCATCTTTGGGTAATGTTTGGATTTCCCACCCCCCTCAGAGCATTATGACAAATAAATACTGATGTTATAACACAGAAGTCATGGCCTGGCCAGTTTGACTGAGTGGATAGAGTGTTGGCTCTTTGACTAAAGGATCCTGGGTTCAATTCTGGTCCAGGGCATGTATCTCAGTTGCAGGAGCCTGTTTCTCTTGTTGTGTCTTTCCCTCTCCCTTCTACTCTCTCTAGAAATCAGTGGAAAAAAATATCCTTGGGTCAGGATTAAAACAAAGCAAAACAAACAAAAAAGAATGGCAGAACTCATAAAAATATTTTGACTTCATGAATTCCTGTGTTTGTGTTAGGAACCCTGATATCATCCTAAAAGGGTAATATGCAAATTACCCTAACAGCAAAACCACTGGAAATGACTGGTCACTATGACACACACTGACCACCAGGGGGCAGATGCTCAATGCAGGAACTGTCCCTGGTGGCCAGTGTACTCCCACAGAGAAAACTCTGTTCAGCCACAAGCCAGGCTGCCAGCTACCAGTACAGTGGTGATGGTGGGAGCCTCTCCTGCCTCCTCAGCAGCGCTAAGGATGTCTGACTGCAGCTTAGGCCTGCTCCCTGCTGGCAAATAGACATCTCCTGAGGGCTCCTGGGCTGCCAGAGGGATGTCTGACTGCCAGCTTAGGCCCAATCACCTGGGGAGTAGGCCTAAGCCAGCAGGTGGACATCCCCCGAGGGTTCCCAGAGTGCGAGAGGGCACAGACCTGGCTGAGAGACCCCCCCTCCCCGAGTGCACAAATTTTTGTGCACTAGGCCTCTAGTTTTAATTAAAGCTTACTAGTGATCTAAAATGAAAATATTATTTTTAAAATGCACAGATATGATTATATAATATATTGGTGACTTTAATATCTTCTGATATCAACTTTGCATGCTCTAAACAGGAACTAAAATAAAATAGAGTCAGAAAAATAAAAATTTTTGTGGCAAGGATGTAGACTTTGGGGTGAGAACACTACTGTCTATTCAACTTCCTTGACAAATTCCTGCATGGTTTTAAAAATCATCAAATTCATGCAGACCATGGTGAAAAAGGAGGATAAAAGAGTAATTCTCTTCTTGTGAGATCTTGTATTTTGGTTTCAGTGAGTTTGTTGAAGCATAGCATGATGAGTAAATATGTTAAGAAATTTATACCTGGACCTTTGGGTAATCGAAATTATAGGTATACCATACAAAGGCTTGTGACTTAGTCTTTATCAGATCCATGTGTGATGCCCAGAGAAGTGGAAAATTAATGACCATTCAGAAGGTATAACTACAGTACCATTCATCTCAATTTTGGAGAATGTCCTTTGAGGACAGGTTAAAAGAGAGGCTAACAGGAGAAAAATTTCCTTCAGTCGCTTCAGATAAGGCCACTCTTTCTGTGATTTCAAAATGGTCTTGGGCTTTAGGATGCAAATGTGTCACCTTTTAGTTTGCTTCTCTTATATACAGTGAGCTGCTGGCATGGAAATGTTCACACAGGAAGGTATTTCTTTTTTTTCACAATCTATGTATAGTCCTCATATGAGGCTCTGAACACTGACATGCTTACCTATGTCTTTTCCCTGATTTCTCTTTTTCTTCTTTGACTTGCCCTTATCCCCTGACCCCCTGCCTGGAGCCACAGGCTGTATTCCAGTTCTCTCTGCAACAGCTGCAATTTTTTTATAAATGGAGTCTCTGTTTTACTTCAATCCATTTTATTTGTCTAATTACCACAGTAAGATTTGCAAGGTGAAGTGTTCAATTAGTATTAGTTATTAGGCAGAGTTTATATTTTGAGAATTAGGAAAGACCACTTTATACAAGTAACATTATCAACTCAAACACTCCATTTCTGTTTGGTGACAAGATAAATGCATCAATGGATATACTTTCTTTTCATTATGAGATTATATATATATATATATATATATATATATATATATATATAATCTCAGCAGGTTTCATCCATCTGTCATAGAGGAGAAGATTTTAATGTGAAATTCTAGATTTCTAGAACAATTACTCACAAAGTGCACATTTCCCTACAGATTCAGAGCATTTAAAAATATAGTTTTCCTCAATTTTAGAATCAAATTTGAGAAGAAAATGTAGAGACTAGAGGATGTTGCTTCTAAGAGAAATGGGATAATTTTCTGATTGTTCTATCAAGTGACTAAAATCCTAAAGCTTTCTAAATCAATTTATTAGAAGTCAGGGAAATGAACCTTAATGGGATGGATACATTTCCCTTATAAAAATGATGTTGTTTCAGAGTAAATCTGATATTATAAAAACTGTATACAAAAAAACTATTCTGTCACACCCAGGTCTTAGGTCAACGCTTTGTCAGCATCACTGTTCCTGGCGGCTCCAGGAAGGGCCCTGCTTAGAGAATGGGAAGCAAGAGAGGCTTTCAAGAGACGAAAGCAAGAGGTGTGGTGTTTAGTTATAATAATGAATGTCTATCTTCCTGAATGGCTGAAATTATATTGCAGTAGAAAATGTTACAAGGCATATGTGTTCCAAAAGACACAAAATACAAGAGAGATCACATCCCTTGAAGCAAAGTCTTTGAAAGGTTATGAACTCAGGATCCCCCAATTAGGCCCAGGGAAGCACATTTTAAAACATCAACACATTAAAAAGGGGAAACCAAGGCTTGTGGAAACCGAGTGCATTGCATAATGATGAGTGGCAGCATGAATCTTCATGAATTTCATTCTATGATTCTCAATCAAATAAGCACTCCCGGTCACCTAAATCCAGCCATCTTCAAATGATGACACAAGACTTTTTTTTTCCATCAGAATTAATTTAAAAGGTACCAAATAAGAAAGGATATTATGAACTAAATCCATGGGTGTGGGGTCAGCAGCAATATAAGCAGAAAGAAACTTAGTTCTGAAATCTGAGAGATGACAGAGAAATGACATTGATGTTCTCTTGAAGTGTGGGCAGTATAAAATCTCAAGAAATAAACTGAGCGTGCTCCTCTGTCTGAGAGGTAATAAAAAGTGAGAACATTAGAAACACTAAAAGTGGAGAGAGGCTGGCCAGTTTCCTTTCTCTGAGTGATCTTCCTGTGACAGCGTGTCAGGAAGCCCTTTCCTTCCTTCCCTCCCCAGAACCTGCAGGGAAGGAGCCATCCTCTGACCTAAATGAGGGCTCCCACAGGGGAGGGATGGCATGAGCAGCAGAGACAGCAGGCATGGAAGGAACAGATGTAGCAGATGGTGATGCCAAATGTGTGTGAGATAGGCAAAGGTGAGAGAAAGGGCACAGGTAACTATGAGTACTGGAGTGGCCTCAGCATAATGTGCTTAATTACTGTAGAAAAATTCTGTATCTTCCCATCTTACAGAAAAAAAAAGAGAACACAAAGGAAGACAGATAAAAACCATATGATGAAGCCGTTGAACTAGAGAATGGTTAGAGAAGGATTGTCATCATTTCATGAGAACAAATTAATAGTTGAAACGCATATGCCCTGGCCTCTGTGGCTCAGTCTCAGCACTGTCTTATGCACCAAGAAGTTGCCAGTTCAATTTCTGGTTAGGGCACATTCCCATGTTGAGCTTCGGTCCATGTCAGGGTGAGAGCAGGAGGCAAATGTTTGATATTTATATCTCGTATCTCTCTCTCTCTCTCTCTCTCTCTCTCTCTCTCTCTCTCTCTCTCTCTCAATTCCTCTCTCTCTCTCTCTAAAAAGCAACAACACATAAAAACAAAGAAATTGAACTCACATTGTGTACCTGTCAGTAGTTGGAATATTACACTATTTGTTCACTTATTGTTATTTACAAACAAACACCCTTTTGATAAAGAAACTAATTAAAAAATACCTTATTGTCAGAAATACTAAACATTGTATGACCCTATGACCCTGATGACTAGGAAAGTGCCTGAGTACCTGTTCATGACTGACTCATCCACGCCCCTACATACCCATAGAAAACAGAGGGTGAGAATATCATTTAACATTTCAAAGGCATAAACATTGAACACTAAGTAAAGACATTATTCCATTCTTTCCCCTCCCCAAATTTTCCCTGGACACTTTTCCTGCTTCATCACAGCAAAAATGGATGCTGCTAAGTAAGTTCATACACAGGACATTTATAATTTGAAAATCTTTGCTATTACTTAAGTACATCAACTTCTCCCATGGCTTCTGATGATAGGAAAAATAATAGCAAAGACTGATTGTTTTCTGTTTGCCAGGCCCTTGGGATGAGCAGTTTGCACAATTTGCTTAACCATCACCACAATTTATACAATAGGTAGGTGTTATTATCCTCATTTTAGAAATGAGTCTTAATGATGCTAAGTACTTTGCCCAGCCTCAGGTTCAGTGTGTTTGGTCCCAAAGCCCCTGCTCCACACCACAGCATGTATTTCCTCTTCTGCTCAAATGCTGAAGTGTTGATGTTCAGGGGAACCCAGTTCACCACTCTCAGACAAGTGCTAATGGTCCCCACCAACAGGGCTTCTTCTGGTCACTAATCAATCCTATTTCTTTAGGTTGAGTAACCTTAACTTTGTCAGAGAGAGGCTTCCTCAGCTCAGCTCTGTAGGAATATTAGTGTCCCATTCTTGTTCATCACTAATCCCTAAGGCACTATTTAGTTCTGTGACTGAAAGGCACTCGGGCATTGAGAGATACATGGAGAGAGGATGAGTTAGGAATTGCCATACTGGAATAGATACCAATGCTAAAAAGAGGGTGGTATTGGAATATCATAGCAGATCACCATTGAGTCATCCTCCATGTTCCCAGTGCCTTGATGGCCTCTCCCTGCGGATGTTGGTGTTCTCAGTCTTTTGTCTCTTCCCATTATACTCTAGTGCTATAGTTGTAGCAAACAGTTGTGGTTACCCCAACTCCCCAGGCCCTTGCATACCTCTGCTCCTGAGTCCATGCTTCATGCTAAGCATTGTTTGTCCTTCCTTCCTGTATCTGCCTAGCCAACTGCTCTTTGTCTTTCATGACAGCTCAGGAGTTAGCACTCATGTGAAGCCTTTCCTTCTACCCCAGGCAGGTCTAGGTTTCTCCTCCTCTAAGTTTTCATAGTTGAATGTGCATCTTTCAGAATGCTCATCCCGTTTGTGTGGTTCTATTTGCTCACATATATATCACCTGAACCAGTCTCTGGACTGACCCCTTATATGTCCAGTCATCATTGTATCTTCCCACATTGATTGAGTTAATTAATAATTATACATTTTATTTTATAAAAAATATTTTTATAAAATAAATATTTTTATAATTTTTATTGATTTTTAGAGAGAGGGGAAGGGAGAAGGATAGAGAAATAGAAACATCGATGAGATTGGCTGCCTCCTGCATGCCCCCTACTGGGGATTGAGCCTGCAATCTGGGCATGTACCCTCACCAGGAATCAAACCTGTGACCTCTTGGTTCATGGGTAGATGCTCAAACCCTGAGCACACCAGATGGAAAATAATTATTAAATTTAATAACTGGAAATTTTGTTCCACCGGAAAAATCTGCATGAATGAATACAAATTTCTTAGTGAGAGGAAACTTATTCCATATTTACAAAGGGGAAATGTCAGAAGATCAGATGAAAATACATAGATTTCCACAATAAGGACATTTGTCTGACTCCTAAAAAGAAATATGTTTTTAGAAGCCCTTATTAAATAGTACTGCATCAGAAGGCTAATATTTAAGATGAGGAAAGGAGATTTGAAAGCAGTCTTCTTTAATCTGAATGTAGTGGTTCAGAGAGACATTTAAGGCACAGATTATGTTTGTGTGGTGTCCTGTACATGTGAGTTTTATGCGTCACCCTCTGCCCCTAGATAGACATCTATGCCCATTCCTGTATTATTTTTATTTGGCCTCTGATACTTTACATGATCCTAAAGAGTATAAGGAAGATGACTCAGAACAGAAACACAAAACAAAATCAGCAACACAAGTATCAGCACTGTAGGCGAAAGCAACAGTCTTAGATTCAGTTAGACCTGCTCTGCTACTCATCAGCTCCTGGTTCTCCGGCAATTTCTCTGAGCCTTCATTATTAGTAGTAATAGCTATGACAGCATTGAATGAAGAAGAAAAATATATGAATGGAAGCCTAGCTCACAAATATGTGATTTCCATTCCTGCATTTTTGAACAGGCGCCAAAACCCATAGACGCTCGTAGGGCCCATGCGTCTCAGCTTGAATTGCTCATTGATCATTTGAACTTCTAAGAGTAGAAACATCAGTTTCCCCCAGCTTCCTGGGTATTCATCTAACCTTTCCGATTTATCAAAGGGAATGGCTTCTTCTCACAGGAGACAGGAAAGAAGTCAGTGTTTGGAGAAGCTGAGTGCAGCCAAGATAACTTCTAGGGTTTTACCAGAGGAATTTTGTGGCAGCTGGTTTAGAATTGTGTGTGAAATTAATGTAGAACTATTTGACTCATTCCAAGTAAGGCCACATTATTAAGAGTGAGGATCTTCATCTACCAAATCACTGGGGCCCAGGGTTCAGTTTAATTCCAGGGGGATGAAACTATTCCCCATACAGTTGAGTGGTACAAATGACAGGTATTTTATGGGTTTCCCATGATGAAATATATGCAGAAGAAACAACAACAAAAAACAAAACTCAAATGAGCATTTATTTTTGTGCCCAGTAATATAATATTTTCATATCTCTCTCTCTCTCTCTCTCTCTCTCTCTCTCTCTCTCTCTCTCTCTCTCTATATATATATATATATATATATATATATATATATATATATATATAATATTTTTATCCCCACAACAATGATATGCAATAGGCAGGACTATTTACATGATTTGTGGGTCTGAGTAAACAGTGAAAATGCAAGCCCTTTGTTCAGAAAGAAGGAAAAAAGCTTTTTCCCCTTTATATTACTGTCTTTCTCTTTCACATCGACCATCATGCTATTCTTTGTTGTTGTTCTTTTTGCTATCTGATGTGCTTGCTCCCTCAAGCGTGAAGATACTCATGGGGTAAGTGCAGACATGCCCTGGCACCCATGACTGCATAGCAGCAACTTCTGAATTGATGGAGGGAAAAGGAGTGGAGGCAAGATTACTCGTGAGCCGAGGCTCCCATTGAACTTCACTTATAAAACACAGATTCAAAGATAATATTCCTGTGAATTTTAAGACAAAGACTGCAAAGCATTGAATCTCAAACATGCAGGGCTTGTATGACTGTGGTGGTTGTATGCCTATAAAATTGGCCCTGGAATTAGGAAATATCTGAATTTTACAGATGAGGACTTTAACTACTAGAAAGAAAGTTGTTTTTGTGGCATCTTTGTCCAACATATACTTACTGAAACATATTATGGCTATTACATGCAACTTGGCTGCCAATTCTTAATTTTGGTAGACTTTTTTAATACTGCATTTTATAAATGTGTTACTGCTTATGGAAGTCATTCTGTGGGGCCAAAACTAAATTATGAATCCTCTGAACTATCCTTTCTGTAAAGGTTTGTACAATGGCATACAATAATCCATCACATTTTCTTGGCCAGTGGAAACATGCTTTACTTTTAAAAGTCAATATTTATGGGACTGAAGTCGATGCATGGTATAATTTTGCTAGTGAAATCAGTTAGCTCTGAGTGGATGTGATGATCAATACTCACATGTACCTATGCCATGAATATCTTCACTTCCCTTTCAGGGATAATCTTCTCTGGGTTCCCTGTTGTAAATGGAAGGTCAAAGTTCTAGTCTGATTTACTGAACCTCAGCCTACAAGAGTCTGAATTACCATTGATTTATCAAGTGGCTCATCAGCAACTAGGAAACTGAATTTGGATATTATTGCACTGATGTATCATTGCTGAAGAAATCCCTTAGACTAACTAAGAGGGGAAATAAAAGAACATTCCAGGAATAATTGACCATTCAACATCTTTAGAACAACCTGCCCAGCATCTTGGTTTCTGATTTGTTATTCTCTATTCACCCTTACTCATCTAAAATGAATCAAATGAATACCCTTCAAAGGCAATGGATGATGGGAAAATGGTTGTGTCTCATAAGAATACTTAAAAAGAAAAGCTCTGTCTCTTCCAACAAATTCCATAGGATCTTTGGAACAGAACAAGAGCAAATTGGTTTCAAGCTAGTAAGTGAAAATTAAACACTTGCAGTGGCTATAATGACTGTCATTCCTAAGGGCTCCCAGGCCAGTCCATTTTTCAATGTCTTGCTGGAAAGAATAATTTATGCAGGCTTCCATTGAGCAGCCACTACTGGTTTGTCTTGTCCCTGCTTTTGTTGTAATTTGAGGCACTGCAGTAGGAGCTGACATGCTGAGCTATTTAACTGTCTCAGCCTCATGGCCAGCTCTTACTCAAAATAATGTCAGGGGAAATTGACAACATCCCTTCAGGGATATTAGCTAGATTTCAAGTAGTATTTTTATTTATGGAAAAGCATTTCCTTGTAGTGTAAGTATACTTTGTTTTTGGTAAAACATATTTACTTGTGTCTGATTTTATTGTCACCACAGTCGAAGGCACATATTATTCTCCTCTAGAGTGCTTACACTCAGCTTGTTTTGTACAAAGAACTAGTTCACTTAGACCCTCATTCAGATTGACGGTTTATGTCACACTTACCTGCAGGCAAGTGCGTATTGATGAGGATTTTATCACCTTTTTATGTGATTACATGTTGGTTTAGTTTTCCCTTCTAAATCAACATTTAATTTATAGTTTAATTATAATTGATCCAAGTGCTACCAGTGAGTAATGCCATTGATGACAAGTTATATGTCTGGAGACAGGTTATCTTTACAGTAGACTCTCTTTTAGGGAGAATGTTGCTTTGACTGAAAACAATGAAGCCCTTACTTAAATATTTATCTCATGAATGAAAGTCATCGACATTGAGTAAACTTCATCATTGAGTATTTCCATTAAGACTTGGAGACGTGGTGGTTTCTATAAAGGTCCAGATAGTACATATTTTAGACTTGTGAGCCATATAACTTCTGTCACAACAACTAAATTCTCTGTCACAGTTCAATTCTGCTATTGTACTAGTACAAAGCAGCCATAGTCAATTTGTAAACTTATGGGCAAGGCTGAGTTCCAACACAACTTCATTTACTAAAACAAGAAGCAGGCCAGAGTTGGCCCAAAAGAACCATAGTTTCCCGATCCCTGGGCTAGGACCAGAAGAGAGGTATACTTATAGAAATTATGTTTTGGAAGTAGACTACACTACCTAGGATTCCAAATTATAAGACCAATGGAAGCTTGAAAAAACTATTCATTCAAGCAATTTATATATATATATATATGTGCATATATATATATATATATATATGCACATATATATATACATATATGTATACATATATCTAATCTAATAAAAGAGTAATATGCAAATTGACATCACTCCAAAACACCTAAGCCACGCCCACCAGCCAAGCCACACCTCCCAGGCAATCAGAGCAGCTGTATGCAAATTAACCCAGCCAAGATGGAGGCCGGCAGACACTGAGCTAGAGTAAACAGGAGGCTTCTGTTGCAACTGCCTGACTAGGCTGGTGGGCCTCTGCTCAAGCAACAATGTTTCAATTATAGAAGCCATGGAGCTGAAGCAAACAGGAGGCTTCATTACCTGCCTAGGCCTCTGCTCAAGGTAACAAAGTTTCCATTATAGAAGATAAATAAACCCCAGAAACCTGATTCCAGCCAGCTTCGCTGGGACGTTGGGTCAATTGGAGCTGTGGGCAGCCTGAAAACAGCCCTCAGCCCCTCACCCAGGCTGGCCACACCCCCATGGGGTGAGGGCTCCACTGGGGGGGCTTGGCCAGCCTGCAAACAGCCATCAGCCCTTCACCAGGCTGGCCAGGCACACCAGCAGGTGGACAACTCCCAAAGGGTCCCAGACTGTGAGAGGGCACAGGCTGGGCTGAGGGATCTCCCTGAGTGCACAAATTTTTGTGCACCGGGCCCCTAGTATATATATAATCTAATAAAAGAATAATATGCTAATTGTGTCACTCCGCTACATCTCAAGCCATGCCCACCTGCCAATCAGAGTGACTATATGCAAATTAACCCAACCAATATGGCGGCCAGCAGCCACAGAGATAAAGCAAGCAAGAGGCTTCATTGCCCCAGAGAAGGAGGAAGCTGCCTGCCTAGGCTGACTGTGGCCTCTGCTTAAGGCAAGAAAGTTTCAATTATAGAAGATAAATAAACCCCAGATATCTGCTCCCAGCTAGCCTCACTGGGAGCTTGGGTCACTGGGGGCCATGGCCAGCCTGCAAACAGCCATCAGCCCCTCACCCAGGCTGGCCAAGCACCCTAGGGGAGACCCCCACCCTGAAGGGGCAGTGGTCAGCCTGCAAACAGCCATCAGCCACTTACCCAGGCTAGCTAGGCACCCCAGCAGGACCCTCCTCCCTGAAGGGCATGTGGCCAACCTGTAAACGGCTCTCAGCCCTCACCCAGGCTGGCCAGGAACCCCAGAAGGAGCCCCACCCTGATCTAGGACACACTTCAGGGCAAACAAGCCGGCCCCCACCCATGCACCAGGTCTCTATCCTATATAATAAAAGGGCAATATGCAAACTGACCCTAAAGCCGAACCACTGGGAATGACTGGTCACTATGACATATACTGATCACCCAGGGGCAGATGCTCAATGCAAGAGCTGCCCCTGGTGGTCAGTGCACTCCCACACGGGAAGCTCTGCTAAACCACAAGTCAGGCTGAGGGCTGCCAGTACAGCGGTACGCCCAGGGAGCATGTGGACATCCCCTGAGGGTTCCCAGACTGTGAGAGGGCACAGGCCTGGCTGAGGGACCCCCAAGTGCACAAATTTTTGTGCACTGGACCTCTAGTATATACATATTGTTTATTTGATCATCATTACATTTCTGACACATTTTCTACTATTTAGACATTTCTTAGAAGGAACTCTATCATATCATTGATTCTATACAATATTACACAGAATTGTTACAAGTTTTTCCAAGAGATTGATGAATGTGCTTCTTCAAACAGGTCTTCTACCCCCCCCCCCCCCCCCCACCCTGTGAGACAGGAGGCTTCACCTTCCCTCCACTTCTGCCATTTGACATAGAGTCTTCTGGGGTTATTCTTTTTTAAAATTTTTATATATATTTTTCCTTTATTGATTAAGGTATTACAAATGTGTCCTTATCCTAAGGCAATGCTGAATGAATTCAAGGCTGTCCCTATCCTTATGTGGCTGGTATCCCATGCGAGATGTTTGTGAACATATAAATGCATATATGTATCAGATAATGCCTAATGCAACAAGTAAAAGTAAACAGGGTAAAGTGAATCTTTAGAGGATGGAGGAGGTACATTTTTTTATAATATATTTTTATTGATTTCAGAGAGAAAGGGAGAGGGAGAGGGAGATAGAAACATCAGTGATGAGAGAGAATCATTGATTAGCTGCCTCCTGCATGCCCCCTACTGGGGATCAAGCCCATAGCCTCGGCATGTGCCCTTGACTGGAATCGAACCCAGGATCCTTTAGTCCACAGGCTGATGCACCCACTTAGCCAAACTGGCTAGGGCAGAAGTACAACTTTACATAGAACTGTCTTAGAAGCCTTTATGAGAAAATGACATTTGAACTTTTGACATATGAAACTTGAATAATGAGAAGGAGCCCATCTTTAGAAGGTTTAAGGAAAGAACATTCTGTGCAGAGGCCTATAACTTATGTGAGGAGTATACATAGTGTGTTTGAGGAACAGAAAAGACTAGTGTGGTTGAACCACGGCAGGTAGAGCAGAGAGAAGGGGACTCTTTTTTTTTTTTTTTTTTTTTGAACTGTCCCCATAAGGCTGACCTTTAATCACGTTAGGTGTGAGTTAAAGAATGTGCCTTGTAATTCACAATCATCTTTTATTTTATACTTTTTTCATTCTCCTGGGGAGACAAATTCATAGGTATCTAGACAACTGTTTAGTGTAAAAATATGATTTCTACAGTTTCTAATCCATTGTTATTAAAGTGAAAGCAAGCCAATGTTTCTGATGAGGGATAGGTAAGCAACTATTTGAACCTGTTTAAAGAAATTATGGGACTAGTATATTAGGGGTAAGACTATTAGGGTTCAAAAGTTATGTATCAGATCCATAGGTCTGATCATTTGAGAAATAGAGGATTTCACAATAGTTCATAATCGTGGATGATTAAATTGGCTAAAACAGCTCAATTGTTAATAGTTTCAATATGAATGCCTAGATGCTTCAAACTCACCAGTTCATCAGATACTGTATATAGATTGAGAAAAAAAAAAAGTAACCCTATCCTAAAAAAATCAACTCAATTTCTGTTACAGAAAATATTACATCTGGTCCTATAGCATATGATAATTTTATGAAGCTTTGGACATAAAACTCTTTTAAATCCATTGTGGTTTGGGATTGTAAAAACACTTACCCGTGGAGAATTGCTTGTATCTAAATAAAATACCTCGACTTAATTTGACTCAAAATGAAGTCCTTTGCCTCAATTAACTAGAATTGAAGGAAATTGCTCTAACAGAATTAAGGCCAGTTCAGGGAAGTTAATTAGAATGTTTTGCCTTGAAGGACAGGTTAGTTTTCTAGGCAATGTGTTTGAGAACAATGCTTCAGATGAATGCTCAGGAATTCTGGTTCTGTAAAGAATTATTGTGCCCTAGCCAGTTTGGCTCAGTGAATAGAGTGTCGGTCTGTGGAACAGAGGGTCCCGAGTTCAATTCCAATCAAGGGCATGTGCCTTGGTTGCAGGCTCCTCCTCAACTTGGGCCCTGTTCAGGGCTCATGCAGGAGGCAAACAATAGATGTGCTTCTCTCACATCAATATTTCTCATCAATATTTCTCTCTATCTTTCCCTCTCTCTTCCACTTTCCCTAAAAGTCAATGGAAAAATAATCTAGGGTGAGGATTAACATTATATATATAGATAGATATAGATATAGATATAGATATAGATATAGATATAGATATAGATATAGATATAGATATAGATATAGATATAGATATAGATATAGATAGATATAGATATAGATATAGATATAGATATAGATATAGATATAGATAGATATAGATATAGATATAAACATAATATATATTCTATCTAACAAAAGAGTAATATGCAAATTAACCCTCACTCTGCGACAAAGATGGTGGCGCCCATAGCAGTGGGGCAGGATACTGGTGGAGTTACCCTGGCAATGTGAGCCCAGCAAGCATTACCTTGGCAACCCGTGAGCATCTGCCCTCCAGCAAGCAAGCACCACCAGCAGGCAGGCCCCAGCAGGGCCTGCTCCCGGTTACTTGCCACAGGAACCACCAACAGGCAGGTCCCAACAGCAGAGCCGGCTCCCAGTCGCCCACAGGTGCCTGCTCATGATCTGGATCGCGAGTAGGCACCCACAGGAAAGCTCCAGCAGCAGGGCCAGATCCTGGTTTTCTGCTGCCATCTGGATCTCAAGCAGGCACCACCAACAGGCAGGCCCCAGCAGCAGAGCCAGTGCCCAGTCACCTGCAGCCATCCGGATAGGGAGCAGGCATGTGCAGCCCACAGGCAGCAAGCAGCAGGTCCTACTCCTTGGTCACCACAGTGATCCTTGAGCAGACAAGCATGGCCAGCAGGCAGCACCCAGCCCTGGTCACGGCTCAAGGGAGAGAACAACATGCAGGCAAGGCCAGGAGCCTGAGAGATTAACACAGAGGGGTGCCTGCTCCAAGCCTCCATGGTGTGGCTGGGGGCAGGCCCCCATCAGACACACACACACACACACACACACACACAAACACACATACACACACACACACGGGGTGTGTGCTCTGAGCCTCCTACCCAACTGGGGGCAGGCCCCAGATGGGAAACACACACTCGCTCACACACACACACATGGGGTGCCTGCTCACAGCCTCTGATGCAGCTGGGTGCAGGCCCCCAGTGGGACACACACACATGGGGCACTTGCTCTGAGCCTCCGAAGTACAGCTGGGGGCAGGCCCTCAGCAGACACACATGCACACACACACACACACTGCACCTGCTCTGAGCCTGTGCTGCCAGACTGTGGCCATCAGTAAGACATCCACTGAGTGGTCCTGGACTGTGAGAGGGAGCAGTCTGGGCTGAGGGACCCCCTCCCCAGTGCATGAAATATATATATGTATATATACATGTATATATGTATACGTATATAAATGTGTATGTATATGGAGAGAGAGAGGGAGGGAGGGAGGGAGAGAGAGAGAGAGAGAGAGAGAGAGAGAGAGAGAGAGAGAGAGAGAGAGAGAGAGACTAAAATACTATAAGTACTAACCTGCTACAACTCCAGGTAACCAGAGGGAAAAGTCAGCCTGAATTAATGAAAGAACATATTATGGATTTATTTAAAAATTAAAATTGCTTTCAAATATATGCAGTAACTAGACCAAGATATGCCTATGTGTATTTTATAAAATATATAAGTCTGGCTTGCTCCTACTGTTTTAGTTGATTAAAATATTTCTTGCAAGTTACTTGTCACATGCTTAAAACAATTTTATTTTTATAATCAAGGAAACTGGTTTGATATCTTGATATGATTCATATAACCACTCTTTATGGGTACCATAAAGGTATATATTCTGTATTTGGTTCTGAATTAACACATTTTATTGAAGGTAGAAGCCTAAATGTGACATCTATGCTATCATAATACAGGGTTTTCAAAAGCTAGTTGTTAAAGATAATGAAGGTAAGAAATTATATTTTGTAACACAGGGTGTTTTTTTCTATCTTATCTTAGAACAAAGTATTATAGGGATTTAAAAAATATAATTTAAAATCAGGATTAATATATCCACCTTTTCTTGGTGTTTCATCTGTGTATCTAGCATAAAACCACATGCCGGGAAGCATTAAAAGAAATTATTTAACAATAAAATAGTATTTGGTTCGCTCCATTTATATTTTTCCTTTTTCTAAGAAGATGTAATGTATTCATTTAAGCATCCTGAATCTCTTCCCTAGGAGTAGGAAACTGTTATAAAGGGAACGTATTTGAAATATGAATCTTAATCACACCTAGTACCATATCCATCAGAGTTTCCATTTTATCTGGCACATTCAACTTCATTATCTGACAACAGTGAAATGATTTTGCTTTAGACATCTATGGAAGTTTTGTTGAATATTGTCAAATGCTTAGCAAATATTTAGAACATTTCACATATTCTTACAACTATAATCATACATTGAAGAGTATTTCCTGGTTTGGGAACGTTAATGCAATGAAAAAGTGACAAATATATCTTGGACTGAGATGGGAAAAGACTAAACTGATAATTGACTAATTGACTTGATATGTCTTATAGAACAGAATAATAGATGTATTATTTTTCCACTAAACCATTTGCCAGGCCAACACCATGTAACTTATTCTTGTGGCTATAGCTGGTGATAAAGCTTGACTTTCCAAGCTGTAACATGCAGGTGCCAGAAAGTTGATGAAGAAAGCCACAATCCTCACTGCAAATGGAGAAAGCAATAATACTTTCACTCACTTGCAATTTTAGTAGGGTTTTCATGAGTGAATGTCAGTGTTTCTTCTTTTCCTGACAGGAAAAGGAATGTCAGTGTCATCACAATTCACTTTTCCTAATGTGTTAGTAATAGTGTGTAGAAAATAATGTAATTATCCTTACATTTTGCATTTGATTGTCTTATAAATAGTGAAAACCTCATTGAAGTAGGTAAAATTGTTCTATCTCAATCTTTGCCTTTGTTCACAATCAAACATTTTTTTGGCAAGTTGGCTTTCTACTTATTTTGGTTTTGAAATGAGAAATTCTTTAAAAATACATGTTTTAGAAAATTGTTTCTAACTCAAAAAAGACAACATTGTAATATGGATCAAAATTATTAAGTTTTCTGGATGCTTATAATGATATCTGTCAAATTGTTAATGATGGCTACTTCAAGAAAATCCACATAAGACATTGACATAATCAGCTGCTCTGTTTAGTTATTCTTGCTATGCATTAGTGATTCTTCCAGATTCCAGGTGTTACTATGTAGCTGGATGTTTTACTTTGCAAGGAGGCAGTCATTCATGAAAAACAGCTGTAATTACACAGCATTCAGAGATTTCCATAATTAAACTACAAAGGGATTATATGATGGCTCCTGGAATTAGACTTTGTAACTAGGCTAACTACAAATAAGGCTGTTGCTTAGTCTTTGTTTCCTCTTGCTATTTGCTTTGGACAAGTCCTCTCTGTGCCTTGTTGTACAATAGTGGGTCATACCAGCTTGCTTCTTAATTGGGAAAAAAAGAGAATGGGAAGATGAATACATGAAAATACCCAGATTGAAGGCAGGCACTACTGTAAGCAAAATGCATCTCCTTGGACACCTTCCTCCAAATTTTGAAAACTGATGGATCTCAATAGTTCTTTAAATAATATATGAAGTATGGGGAGCAGAGAAAACTGAGTATTCTTATCAGTATCATGAGACTTGTGATTTTGGCACTGTGGAGGTCAAATCTTCTTATGTAGAACTTTGAAAAGGAGCCCACATATCAGTTAGAAAGTGCTGATTCAGTTGAAGCTGTACCAAGCATTAGGTAGAATTATCTCCAGGTCTTGTCCACATGGAACTTATAATATAGTTCCACACATGAAACAGCTCACTGGAGAACAAATGAAATTATTGCCCTAAATGGTTTGTAAGCAAGGGGTTGGAAATGGGTTTTACCATATTGACACTCTATCTGTAGTGCCCTGCTTGGTCCCTACCCTGAAGGAGAGAGGCTTTAGCTCAACTTGGCTGTGTCTCTGTCTGCTTCTCTCAGGTTCTCCTGTTTCTGTTGCTTGGTAACTAAAATAGTTTGTTTCATGCTCTTCAACAAATTCTCTAATTAGTACATCATGAATTTTCTAATGTTCCCAGTAATTTTATTTTTTGTTTTTGCCTAACATGTCTTGAGTGGTCTCTTCCTTTAGGAACTCTTGGAGCACTAGTCTTACTGGCCCAAAATAATAGGAGGCCTCCAATGTTTCTAGTCTTGTGTAATTTAAAGAACACTCATTTCCACAATCTTCTATTCCCATTTCTAGGTGTATCCATCTACTTTTTAGGTATGACAAGATGGACATTCCTTTGATTGAACATTCAACTTTTCTTATGCATAATGTAAGAAATTCAAATAATTCTTTTCACTGGCTGCTTTTCCTAGATTATTTTAATAAGAAAAGTATCAAAGCAAATTAGTCAGAAGAGGGAATCTTGGGTCAGAATAACTTAGAGACATATACTTAGAGAGAACATTTAAAAAAATTTAAAGATATTGACCTATCAGGGTAGAGGAAAGCTATTTTAAGTGGCTTGAATTGTAGGAAGTGACATTCTGCATCTGAAAAACAAATCAAACTTTTTAAGACTTAACTGTATCCCTGGAACTTGGTCAACAATTTATGTTCGTTTTCTCATTTAGTCCTCTCAGCAATCCGGACAAAGAGGTATTATACCTTTTTGAGGTGAGGAATCAAATGTATCAATAACATTTATCCAATAATTCTGATAATTAACCTCTGAACAAGATAGCTTATATTTATTTTTTAATCCTCTGCTGAATATATTTTTTCATTGATTTTTAGAGAGAGTGGAGTGAGAGGGAAAGACAGAGAGAAATATATATGTGAGTGAAACACATCAATTGATTGCCTCCTGCGTGCACCCCAGCCAGGGCCCAAACTTGCGGGGAGCCTGCAACCAGAGTAAGTACACTTGATGAGAATTGAACCCAGGACCATTAGGTCTGCAGGCTGATGCTCTATCCACTAAGCCAAACTGGCTAGGGCAAGGCAGATTATATTTTAGAGATAGGAGACAAGCATTTAGCAAGTCACAAAATAAATAGCATAATTTGTCTTGGACTATGATATGAAGAAGCCATCAGCATTCTGTGAGTGGGGTTAGGCAGGTGGTCAGGAAGGCCTCTCCAGAAGGGGCCATTGAGCTGAGACCCAAATGAAGAACGGAAGCCACCTTGTGGAGATGCAAGGAGAAGCCATTCAGGCAGAGGGTTGGCCAATATGAAGGTGGGGACATAGTAAGTGAGTGTCTGCAGAATAGAAAGAAATCATGTGTGGCTGGAGAATGAAGAGGTGTGAGGGAGTATGGAAAGAAAAGAGACACACACAAGGCAGGGTTTTGAAGGTCGAGGCAAGGAGTTTGCATCTAATGTTAAAAGCAACAGAAAGCTTTGGGGATGTTTTAAGTAGATGAGTGATGTGATTCAATTTACATACTGGAAAGTGCCCTCAGGAGGTTGAGTATTTTGTTCAAGGTGAGGCAAAGAGGAAAGAGATGAGGATGTAAATTGCTCATCTAGGACTCAAACCTCTGTCCCTCTGCCTTCAAACCCCTTTATGGCATGGTGTACTGTTTTACTTGAGCTCTAGTAGTAAGAGGTTGGAATGAAAGACTAGGCCATGGTAAGAGAGGAAAACCAGACTATAAAATACTAAAGCCAAAGGTTCCATTATTTTAGGAAAATTAAACAGGTTAGTTAGTGTCAACTCCTGGGATCTAAGGCAGCTGGCCTTTGAGTGGCGGGCCTGTGTGTCCCTCACAGTGTTGACCCTCAGTTCTACCCCTGTGGCCAGGTCATGGTGAGGAGGCTTCCGTCTACACATTCCACTGAGCAAAGCGTCATTTCTGAGTTCTTTCCCTCAATGAGAGATGGTTCATTTGGATCTGTTGAAACTGTTGCTGGATTTTTTCTTTCTTCTTGCTCGTAACCTGTCTAGCCACTATTGAACTCAAGAGCACATACTAAGTGTAAAATGCATCAAATTTTGGAAGATTGAAGAGCAAGTTATATATTAAATACTTTACCATACTCTGCTAAATCAACAACCACATACAACATGTAGTGGAGGGGAAAGAGAGAGCAAGAATGCTCCTTAAGATGGTTTTGTGCATTGCAGCCTCCAACCCCCTTCCTCTTCCTTTCCTCCTCCCACCCCACCCCCACCCCATCTGTGAAGCCTGAATTCATATGCAGGCTCTTTGACTGCAGATGCCCCAGTCTTAGTCACTTCTCTGTATTGTGAATCACTTCTAAATCTATCTACTTCTGTCAGTTGTTTACTAGTTCCCTTCGGTGTCTGCCTTTATCATATTATTAATCAGTCAATCCTGGGTGTCTCAGGTTGGGAGGAAAGAGGGGCAGGAAAAGGAACACAGGAGAATAGCTGTGGACCATCAGTTAAGACAGTTCCAAAAATAGTTCAGCTAGGCTGATGACAGCTCTGCTCACCACCGCCAGAATGGGATTTATGCACTTCGCTAAGATTCTCTGCTGAAATGCATTCCACCAGCTGCTCCTGCCATTGGCGGTAGCTGGTGGTGACTGCAGTGGGCAGGCCACACCTTTATAGAAGGAGTTGGAAGTAATGTGTTTGGGGCAGGACAGGCTCCCACACAGGGAGATGAGATTTGTCAGAGCCTAGTGACACTCCCAAGATTTGGGGCACCTGTGGTTTTCTTTTTTTCTAAATATTTTTAATTGATTTCAGAGGGACAGAGAGGAAGAGAAACCTTAATGATGAGAATCATTGATCGGCTGCCTCCTACACACCCCTACCAGGGATTGAGGCACAACCCGGGCATGTGCCTCTACCAGGAATTAAACCACAACCTCCTGGTTCATTGGTCTATGCTCAACCACTAAGTCACACTGGCTGAGCAGCATCTGTGTCCTTTGTAAACTATGATCTGGGCACTTCACACTTAGCTCACCTGTCCCCCTAATGCGTGATGAGAAATGGTTATATTTCTCACCTACCACATGAATGTTACTTTGTTGTTGTTGCCATAGTTTATTTTATATGCAGACTTTTTTCTCTGTTGCACCTTCTGTTGGGGGACTCAGCTATACAAAGCTCTCAGATTTATAATACTTTGGTCTTATCTGGGGCCTTCATTTATCAAGGCACCTCTGCAAAGTTGCTATAGTATAAATAGTGCAGCTTCTATACAGGGCTCTGCCCTTCAATATGCTAAGCCTGTGTCATGTAGAAAATGCAATTTCTTACCTTGAGAATGAAATGGATTTGCACAGACTCTCAGAATTTTTGTAACCAAATTCCCTCCAGTCACTATGCCTCTAATTATAGGGCATTTTGCACCCTGATTCTCCCATGGGGGAGCCCCTATAATTTGCCACATTTGTGGTCTTGTTCTGATGAATACTGAATCAATTTTCAAAGACCTCTTCCAAAATTTGTTTACTTATTTAAAAACCCCTAAGAGTTTAAATTGTAGACATTTAAAAAAGTTAAGATATTTAAATTTTTCATACCTGAGACTCTTGGGAAACAGGCAAGATACAAAATAAAAAGAAAAGAGAATGTTATTTATTCTATTATCTGTCATGATGCAGGGTGGGAGCAGGGGCAGGAAAACAGTGTTCTCCTTATAGATTCCAGCTTCTGCTGCTGCCCTGAATATAAATATCGTTATTCAAGAAGACTTTTGCTTTCTTCTTGGTAGCTTATACAATGAGATAGAAGATAGAAAGGACAATTTTATCACCTAATTGAGGGCTGGCTGGAATGCAGCTTTCTCTCTTCCGTGCTCAGAACATCTGATGCACTAGGTCAAGTCCAAACAGAGAGTCTGCATTTTAATAAGTGCTCATGCTCAGTAATTCTGATGTAGGTTGTCTGGGGAGAAACCCTAGCCTAAATTTTAGCAGCTTTTTTTTCCCCCAAAAGTGGGTGCTATAATTTGGAGCCCTCGAGCAGAGAAGAAATTAGGGAAAATAGGTGGCATCATCCATGACCTCCATGATGGTTTACTTGGCTCCAGCATTAGTTTATTTCAAGACATGTATTGCTCCTTTGCTCTAATTTGTCACACTGTTACTGCTCTTTATGCAAATTCCATGCTGAGGTGTGAGTGGGACATTTACACATTCCAGAAAAGCAGGGAGACAATAAGCTATGATGGGGGAATCTTTGGGTTGAAGTCCTACTGTGTATCATGGGCAACCATTTCCTTAATCCAGATATGACCCCCATTTCCTTCCTTAATGCAGCAGAGAGCTGTATGGAACCTTAGAGTGCTTTGAGGTAGTCAGCTGCACCTTCCCCAAGGTTTGTCAGTGTTCAAGTTCACTTAACCTACATCGCCATCTACTGTCCACCCTTATCCCCAACTAAGAAGCTCACTTCAGGTTGGGAGGAGATGTGGCCTGAGAGCTACCCCAGGAATGCAAAGAGGGACTGTGAATGCATTTCCATGTACTGTGACTGGTATGTAGGATGCAGGGTTTGCAAGATTTATTCAGAATTACATCATTTCTATCCTTCTTTCAAAGGTCTCCCTTTATTTCAATCCAGAAACAAATTACCTTTGGGTTAGCAATAGCAGCCAAGTTCCGATGAAAGTGAAACAAACCTCTCTCTGCTTCATGTCTAAGGCCCTCTTTGTTGGCTTGACATTTTGTATTGATTTGGGGTGTTCCTGTTGGTTCCAGCTATGAATAATGGCCACTTTGGACCTTTTGAGTGCTCCCAGCAGTGGCCAACCTAATTTATGGAAGAAGATGTGAAAATACTTCACCCTAGTCCTTTGTTTCTTCGTTTTGGTGTCTTTTTCCTCCTCGAGATGTTACTTACGAAGGTTGAACTGGAAATATCCCCATATCGCACCCTTCTCTGATTCCCTTAAAAAGAGCAAGCATCCTCTGAAAAATACCTGTTGGTGGTTATAGGTCCCTTGCTCCTGCCCCTGCATCTCTAGATCTGGATACAGAAGTCATCCTGTGAGCTTCTCTGGCTTCATTCTTGACTGTTCCCTTCCACACATTTGTTCTTTATTTACTCTTGTGCTGAAATGCATCAGTTATCTGAGCTTCTACCTTTAATGAAGACCTACTTTTTGCATGCTGTTATGCCTTAGGATAGTATTCCAGGAAACAGGTATTTGCATAGATGTAAAATCTTGCATTTGCAATTTTTAGACTTATGTTAGGCTGTTAGGCAGCGTGTTTTCAAGTAGATTGTGTTGTTAACCCATATCTTCAGGAAAAAAAATCACTTCTACTGTCACACTAAACAACCAGCTTCCCTATTTATAATGGTCTGGCCCTCTAGCAACTTCAGTGTGAAATTATAGTTAATTTGCCTGCAAACATCAGGTGGTCATAATAATCTGGCCACTCAGGGTGTGTGTGTGTGTGTGTGTGTGTGTGTGTGTGTGTGTCTATCTATCTATATCTATATCTATATCTGTATCTGTATCTGTATCTGTATCTGTATCTGTATCTATATCTATATCTATATCTATACCTATCTATATGTGTGTGTGTATATATATATATATATTCTTATAACATGAATTGTTATCAATTTCTCTGATAACTATATTTGTAATATGGAATTTAAATCTTATATATTAAATTATAATATTAATAATAGCTTCCGTTTATTGAACACTCACTGTCTGCCAGGCCTTTGGCAAATACTGTTGCCTGCACTATTTTATTTAATTTTCAAAATAACTCTGAGAGGTCAGTACTATTCTTGCTACTTTACAGATGAGGAAACAGAGACATAGAGACTGATTTGACCCTAAGGCACATATTTAGTAAATGGCAGAAAATGATCTTGAACCTATGGTCAGCCTCCTTCTGAAGTTTCATATTCTTCAACATGGGGGTCAAATTCATTCAGGACTAAGTCCCTCTCTAATTCGTAAGTTTATCTCTGATCATTTTTAGAGTTTTGTTGTTGCTGTTGATTCTTTCTTCCTAAGAAGTTTCTTTGGCTAAATAGCTCTGTTCTGAGACTTCAATCTTGATTTATAGCCTCTTACTCTCTGTTCAGGAAGGATAGAGGAACTGTACCTGTCAGGGGAAGAATGGTGGGCAGGTCATTGTGGAGGCCAAGGAGCTGCTTCCCTGCTTTGTAACCCCCTTCGTTTCCAGAGCCATAGTCACTCTGGTCAGCATAGCATTTGCCTATCTCTGCAGGGAAGGGGTTGTTGCTCCTTTGTGCATTTCTGTGTAGCCCATCCTGTGTGATCATAACTTAATTCAGGAAGACCTAGCTCTTCGGGGTTAGGGTATCCAAAATAGCAAGGAAGTGTGCACTCCCCACTTCCTCTGCACAGCTTTGTGGCCACCCTTCTCACAGTTGAGGGCCTGGAAACCGCAGAGTTGTTATCTCTAGAAATTGAATTGCCTTGTGCATTGCTCTTCTCTTTCTAAAAAGAGAGTCATCACAGTTCTGACTTTTAGCCCGACACTTAGAAGAGAAGCTGTGTTTCCTACAAACATCTATTCACCCATTTGCTCCCAGAATTGACTCATAGTGAAAAACACCTGGAGCATTTTTGGAGGAGAAAAAATGATTCTTAGAATTTAGAAATGATCCTTTTCATAAGTGCCTCCAGGAGGACTTGACAATCCACCTGTGATGATCAAATGTCAATAATTATTACAGGAGGGGAGTAAAGGAAAAGTTTATCTCTCTTGACTGGCAAGTTAAAGTTTAAATCCTCTCTATTTTGGAGACCTCTACTCATATTTCAATTCTAGGAACAGCTCCTTTCTAAGTGGGTGCTTCCATCTAATGGGCTTTTCAACCAAGATTCTGGTCAGGATTTGTCCATGGGTGGGTAGCCAATCCTTATTAGAATAGGTTTCTGATTAGAAGGTGCTGGTGGTTTTATCCAAAAGATATGAATCCCATAGTCACACTGTGCTCCATACCCTTCACTAGCTTTATGCATTCAACAGCTATTCAATGAGCACTGTGTCTATGTCAGGGAGAGAAGTAAATGCTAGAGATTTGAGTAGTCCTGGCCCCTTCCTTCATGAAGCTTACTAGCTAGTGCTGGAGATAAACACTAAAAAAGTTAGTATACTAGTGCCAAGTTAAACACTCAACTTCTTAAGTGCCATGAATGGAAATGTCAGTGTGCAAAGGTGTATGACCAGAAGACCTATTCTACTTGGGTGGCTGTGAAGTGTCAAGGAAGGCTTTCCCAAGCAGGTGACATTGGAGCTGAACTTGGAATGATAGATGGGAGTTATCTAGGCTGAGAGAGGGGTATGCAAAGAAATTTTAAAGAACATAAAGTGCATGTGGCCAAAGCAAGGAGAGGAATGAGGGAGCAGCAGCAGATGAGGCTGGAGAGGAGGGAAAGAGTTGGATAATGCAGGCCATAGTCATCCATGATAAAGATTTTTCTCTTCATCTCAAAAGCAACTAAGCTGGTGTCCTTTTACCCTGAGCATCCCAAGTCCTCAGGCTTCTCACCTTTCCTGCTTCTCATCTGTCTATGCCCTTCACCTGAGCTTCTCACCCATCTATAGCGTCATCTGGAGTGAAGTAGGCTGACAAGCAGTGAGTATGGAGAGACTGAAAACTTGCTCATACTGTCTCTGCAGACCACTCTAAGTATGTAAAGGGATGCAAGTGAAAAGTGTGTGCTCCCCAGACTGGGCACCTTGTCTCACCCACTCTCATACTCACCAACCTCCCTGCATACCTTTCTCTTTCCCACTGTCCCTTGCCTAAGGCATGCTGACCAGCCTTGTCACGCTGGCCACTACTTTGCCAAGCTGATGCAAGTGGGATCCTATGTCTTGGGATGTGGGAGGACTCTGTAAGAAGGAAGAGGGACAACCACATCTGCATGCATAGACACTCTTCAGACTGCTCCTGCATCTGTCTGAGATGTGTGAATTGTCTCTAAATGTTTTTATGCATCAATGCTCTAATGAGGAAAACTTGTAAAGACTGATTATTTTTATGCTTTCTTCATATAACATGAACACATTTGAGATTCTGTTACTTATTCTGGAGCATTAATGCAAGTCCTAGGAATATTAGCTTTACAGATTTGTTTTTCTATTCTCAGAATAGGTTTAAAACAGAGAGTGAATGCCTACTTACATGCCTTTTTTCATGACAGGTGTTTCCAAAATATGTGTTTCTTCTAAGGGAGCTATTGATACATTAGTGGCAATGGTCATTAAGGGTTTATAATGCAGGTGATTTATGATCATTACTGCCATTGCTATTGTCAAAGAGACATTTATTAAATTCCAAATCCCATGTAGTATTGTTGTGAGTTGTGTTATATGATGAGAATTACAAAGTCACAGTCTTAGTCCTGGTGAAATTTCAGTCTATGAGATAGCCTTGATTTTATACATATTTGAAAAGGGCATAAAGGTAGCCAGAACCAAAACAAGAGATTGGATCAAAATGTAAGATAACTTAAGGTATTTCTATTACTTATAGGTTAAATGTCAGAACAAATATGAAACGCTGTTGAATTAGTCAGGATAGTGTAGATTGTGCTATGGAAACAAACTCATACCTTACTAGTTTAATTCAGTTTATTTATTTCTCTATTCATATTTTATATCCATCATCGAATGGCAGGAGGCCATCATTATTCAGGAACCTAGGCTGGTAGAACCTCACCATATGGAATCTTGCTGGTCACCCTAGAAGGAAATAAGGGATTTGTGACTGGCTTTGAAATGTTTCTGCCCAGAAGTGACACTTCGCTTCCTTCTACATTCCATTAGTACAGGCTAGTCACATGAGGAGACTCAACACTAAGGGAAGCAAGAAGTGTGATCCTGCCATGGGTCCTAAAGGAGGAAACCAGATTAGTGGTAAAACAGTGAGAAAATTCTGATCAAACATAATAATAATTATTCTAGCCACAGTAATTGATCAATCTGCTACTTATTGGTAGTGGAACATTATCCTGTACCAATCATTTTGTTCTACAATTCACATACATTATTATATTTAACTAGGGGCCTAGTGCACAAAAATTTGTGCACTTGGGGGGAAGAGGGTCCTTCAGCCTGGCCTGTGCCCTCTCACAGTCTGGGACCCCTCAGGGGATGTCTACCTCCTGACGTGCCTGGCCAGCCTGGGTGAGGGGCCAATGGCTGCTTGTAGGCAGGCCAAGCCCCCCAGTGGAGACGCTCACCCCATGGGGGTGTGGCCAGCCTGAGTGAGGGGCTGAGGGCCGTTTTCAGGCTGCACACAGCCCCTTCAGGGTTCAGGTCCCTACTGGGGTGCCTGGACAGCCTGGATGAGGGGCTGAGGGCCATTTTCAGGCTGCACACAGTCTCTTCGGGGTATGGGTTTCTACTGTGGTACCTGGCCAGCCTGCATGAGGGGCTGAGGGCTGTTTTCAGGATGCCCACAGCTCCCATTGACCCAAGGTTCCATCAAGGCTGGCTGGAATCAGGTTTCTGGTGTTTATTTATCTTCTATAATTGAAACTTTGTTAACTTGAGCAGAGGCCTAGGCAAGTTACAAAGCCTCCTATTTGCTTCAGCTCCGTGACTTCTATAATTGAAACATTGTTGCCATGAGCAGAGGCCCAGCCAGCCTAGGCAGGCAGTTTCAACAGAAGCCTCCTGTTTGCTCTAGCTCTGTGGCTGCTGACCTCCATCTTAGCTGGGTTAATTTGCATAACCGCTCTGATTAGTTGGAGGCATGGCTTGGCTGGTGGGCATGGCTTAGGTGTCTCAGAATGATGGTTAATTTGCATATTACTCTTTTATTAGAGTAGATTCTTTCTCAAACTACAAGGTGAATTCGATTATTATCTCTTATTTTCCGATGATGAAATTAATACTGGGAGTCTTTACATATCCAGCCTAAGATCATATTGCTAGTATTCAGCAGAGCTATGATTCAAACAGATTTCCTTCTCATTTAAGAGTTTGAGCACTTCTCCAAGATTCCTATTATGTAATTGAAGTCTATTGACTTATTTGCATGGAGCTGGAAGGAGCAGACTAGAGTGATTTCTGACCTGATCACTTGAAATTGCTAAGAAGGTCCTCTGTTTGAAAGTCATCTTTGAAAATCAACAAACAAGACCTGGGGAGGATGTGCACAAAAGGGAACCAACTGCCTTCCCCTGCAGGCCTGATCTCACCTCCAACTGCCCTCCTCTACTGGCCAATTTGGTTCTGATTGGTCAGTTTCTATGCCAGTCAGCTTCAAAAGCTCCACCTCCTAGGCAGCCATTGGTTCTTCATAGCACCCAGATTTGGTTCTAATTGGTCAGTTCCTATGCCAATCAACATAGGGTTCACTGCTGGTAAGAATGCAGATTGGTTCAGAGAGTATGGAAAACAGTATGGAGTTTACTCAAAAAATTAAAAATAGAACTGCTATTGACCTTGCAATCCCACCTCTGGGAATATGTCCTAAAAACTTAAAACACTAAACAGAAAGGATATATGCACCCCTATGTTCATAGCAGCATTATTTATAATAGCTAAGATTTAGAAACAGCCCAAGTGTCCATCAGTAGATGAATCGATAAAAAAGCTGTGAGACATTTATACTATGAAATACTATGCAGCTGTGAAAAAGAGAAATTATCTTCTTCTTATTATTACTTAAAATATTACAAAGAGTAGTACATATGTCTCTTTCTTTTCCCCCTTGACCTTCCACTGTCCTTCCCTACCCCTCAGTGTCTTGTGTCCATTGGTTATGCTTATATGGATACATAAAAGTCCTTTGGTTGATCTCTTTCCCCTCTCCTCCAACCCTCACTGGCCTTCCTGCTGTAGTCAAACTACAGCAGAAAAAGAGGAATTCTTATTCTTTGGAACAATATAGATGGACTTGGAAAATATTATGTTAAGTGAAATAAGCCAATCTGAAAAAGACACATATCACTTTACCTCACATATTTGTAGAATTTAATGAACAAATGAATTGACCAACAAAATAAGATCCAAAGCATAGAGGCATGGGACAGATTGACATACTTCAATGTGGGATTGGGGGAACAAGAAGAGATAAACCAAAGAACTTATATGCTGACCCTGAAGGAGTGGGTAGGGGTTGGGAAGAGGGGACAAAGGGGGCGAGAATGGAAGATATCTGTAACACTATAAATAATTTAAAATATATTCAATAAATGGTGATCCCCCCGAAATCGAGAGAGAGAGAGAGAGAGAGAGAGAGAGAGAGAGAGAGAGAGAGAAAGGAAGAAAGAAAGAAAGAAAAAAAGAAAGAAAGAAAGAAAGAAAGAAAGAAAGAAAGAAAGAAAGAAAGAAAGCAAGCCATCTTTGGCTTTGTTGGGTTTTAGAACAAAATGGATTATTTTTCTTTATGTAAACTTTTCTCCAGATGTTTTCTGCTTAGCCCTTTTTTAAATTGTTGTTAAGATTTTTTTTTTCCTGTGAATGAGTTTCTGGAACTCCTTGAGAATTAGTTTTATGACTTTGTGGCACTGTCTTGATTACTAGTGCTTAGAATAGTTTGTGATCATGTCCAGTAAAACACTAGGAAAGGCTTCTAGTTGAAGAATGCTTTAAGAAAACTTGGACTTTTTTTAAAAAAAATTCACTTATAATTATGTTTTCTAAAATAATTTTTCATATGTTTGCTTTCTCCCATTTGTGAAATAAGTCTCTTTTATTTCAGAACATTTTATTAGTTTATAAATTTGCTTTCCACTATATCTTCAGTGTCTAGCTAAATGCCTGGCACATATTAATTGTACAAATCTATCTTTTTTAAAAATACATTTTATTGACTTTTTACAGAGAAGGGAGATAGAGAGTTAGAAACATTGATGAGAGAAACATCAATCAGCCACTTCCTGCACACCTCCCACTGGGGATGTGCCCGCAACCAAGATACATGCCCTTGACTGGAATCGAACCTGGGACCCTTCAGTCCGCAGGCTGATGCTCTATCCATTGAGCCAAACCAGTCAGGGCTGTACAAATCTATCTTTAATGAATGAATAATGCAATTAAATATTGGGTTTCATGTTCAGAATTCAGGTTCTTCTTCAACTATTCTTCCCAGACTCCCTCTTCTACCAGTGTCTTGACAGATAACTTTGTATTGGCCACTCTACCTCTTGCTCACCTCATTGCTTACTAATTGTAGTATTTTAATAAGTTTTATAACCCATTTTCTTGCCTATAAAATGGGGAGAATGACGATTCTACTTCTTAGATTTATAATGAGTATTAAATAATTCCATGCTGCAAAATACTTAGAATATTGCCTAACACAAAGAAACAACTATGATCTCTTTGTCCTTTGTCTTGTGAATAAAACATTTTCTTCAAATTTCACTTTTCAGGCTTTTTCTTGTACTGAATTATACCTAAAATTTCATATGCTTCCTATAAGAATTCATGCCAGGGAGCTTAGTTGCATTATTGCCATAGAGCTAGTTATTTCTTAATCTGATCATTTATACTCTGTTCAGGTTACTGTCCTGGAGAGTGATATTTTGGTAAGACATTCATTCTTTCCGACTTAAACATTTGTCATTGAGACACAATGGGGCTTGATTATTTTAGCTCTATGCATAGCAACACAGTCATTCATTCATTTATTCCTTTATTCATTCAATAAATATTTATTGAGAAACAGAAACATAATTATACAGACTCTTAGAGCTAAAAAGAATCAACATCTTTTAGGCCAAATCTACCCTCATTGCTACACATTCTAAGCTAAGCATGTGAAAGATCTATGGTAGAACCAGCTTCCTTGATGTTGAAGTTGATTCAATGAAAGCAGCAACTGACAAAACATTTCATTTATTTTCTTCCTCATCTGGTGTAGCCCTATTCACCTCAGTACAGAAGGAGACACTCCTAAGAAATTAGGAGCTGGTGTCCTTGTAGGTTTTCTTAAGTACTAATTCAAACATTTTGAATAAAATATGAACACTAATTTGTGTATAGTCTGTTATAGCTAATTTCAAGTGTGAATTCACCTAAGGAGCATCTAGCGTGCCATGTTCTGGGTTCTGCATCCTGGCAATGGTGTTGCAGAAAGGATGCAGAAGACCTAGTGTATCAGTGTCCTGTACAGTCATGCTGATTACCACAAACTGGGTGGTTTAAAACAATACATTTGTCCTTCCCAGCTTCTGATGGTTGTCTATCTCTCTCTTTTTTAAAAAAAAATTATATATATATATATATATATATATATATATATATATATATATATATTTGATATTTTACAGAGAGGGAGAGAGATAGAGAGTTAGAAACACTGATGAGAGAGAAACATCAATCAGCTGCCTCCTGCACACTCCCCACTGGGGATGTGCCCACAACCAAGGTACATGCCCTTGACAGGAATCAAACCTGGGACCCTTGAGTCTGTAGGCCTACGCTCTATCCACTGAACCAAACCGGTTAGGGTGGCTGTCTATATTTCTTGACTTATGGCTACATCATTCCAATCTCTGCCTCCATCTTCACACAGCCTACTCCCTGTGAGTTTACTCTTCTTTGTGAATAACTTAGAAGGATACATGTGATTTCCTGGCTAATCCAGCACAAGTTTCTGCTTTCAAGATGCTTAATTTAATGAAGTCTTTTGTTATATAAAACAATAGTCACACAGGTTGTGGGATTAGGACGTGGGCTTATTTGGGGAGTTTGGGAAAAGGTTGCCATTCAATCCATTATACCTCGGTATAAGTCCTTGTTCACTGACTGATTATCAATGACTGGGCAAGTTATCACTTGGTTTTTGTTTTTTGTTTTTTTTTATCTGAAAAATTGGAATAATAATGCCCAATTTACAGAGTTATCATAGCAAACAAAAAAGCTAAAATATATATGAAGTTACTTAACTCACTTTTTAACATACTTTGTTGCTGCAGTTCTAGGCATTCAGAGGGTAGAACAGTAAGCTGATTTACATTTAAAAAAAGGTAAGGCTAACCCATATTGGGTCAAGAAGTTGTTAAACTTTTATGATGTGGTTGAAAAAAATATGATTGAGCAACCACAAAATGGCTTTATATTTAGTTCACTATTATACATAAAACAGCCACAAAATGGTTTTATAGCCAGATAACCATTATATGTTGTCCATGCCTCATTTAATAATAATTTATTTCTGTCTGCTTTCTGCTGTTTTCTATCCACTAGTATCTTTTGTAATGTATTGCTATGTGATGTCAAATTCTTTAAATAATGAGTGATAGTTGGAGTAGCAAATCAGGGACATCTTGGTGTCACAGGCTTGCATGGGGAAAAAAAATCCGTGGAAACATCTTCTTTGGCTGAATAAAAATAAATGGGCAGTCTAGAATTTGTTTTCTACATTTTATAGTATTCTAGTTTGATGTATGTACTTAAAGATTCATATTCCAGGCTCTTTCTTAATTGAACTGCAATTTCTACATCCAGAAGCAATAACACTCATCAAAAATATTATTGCAAATGTGATGTCCATGTTTTGTGGTAATACATGGAATTATTTTATGGAGTTGTTACGATTTAGAATAGCTTTGTTTCTCTGAATTAGGAGACAAGTGAAGAAATGTTACTGCATTCACAGATAAGAATGGCATAAAGTCAAGTTTTTCAATATTTAACTTTTTAATGTGTTTCTCTGTCAATTCTTATTTTACTAATTTTAATTTCAGCAGTCACACCTTTTCTGTATCTTCTTGTTTCATTCACATTTTCCCACTTACATACTTCTGTCTGATTCTCCTCACTATGGAAAGAACATTGATCTTGAATATGCATTATATTCCATGTAGTGAACCACATAGTAAACTTGATATTTATCTTACAATTACAATAGGCAGCAAGCACAGTAATAGGCCCTGTTGCTGTTCAGGTATCTTCCAGGTCTAGCATTTCATTGACTTACACACTTCTGAATAGTGGCTCCTTCCTTTAAGATCACACACACTATTGTTGAATTTTATCACTACTCTATATCCCTGATTCCCCAATTTAAAGAAAAAATTTATCATTTTATATCTTTATATCTTAGTTTACTGGGTTATATTGGGTTGTAAAAAATAAAGATATTAAGCCTAGGTTTTCCAGGAGGTATGAGAATGTTGTGTGTGTGTGTGTGTGTGTGTGTGTGTGTGTGTGTGTGTGTACGTACTGAGATTACTGTTTTTGCTCAATTAACCCTTTAGAGGTCTTCAAAGTCTCCAGGTAAGTTTATTTCTTTAAGACCTGCTACTTTCTTTAATATTGTAATTTTACATCTTCCAAGAAATTATTATAGGAGCTTCTGCTTAGGTGCACATAAATATTTTATCTGCTCATCATTTCTATTCCTTTACAACTCTCTTCCAAATCACATACAAAATGGCTAAAACACAAAGCGCATATGATTTTAGGGGCCAAATTGTATCCTTTCTATGAATGTTTTCCATATTTGAAATGGCCAGGGAATTGTCTACCCATAGTAATTTAGGAGCAAAGGAATCTGATAAGGGTCATTTCCTCCACCTCCTGGGATTTCAAAAGCTCTGTTTTCTTTTATACCTGATCAGGCCTGCGAGTTGCAAAGCTATACATTGTAGTGGAGAAGTGCATATGATTAATTATGACTATTACAATCAGCTCTTTACAATCTTTGCTACTGCTATGGGATTTAAATGTCATAATGTATGTCAAAAGGGCAAAATAATGTCTCTGTTTTTTGCTTACAAATGCTTTTATGACTAGGTTTTGCTCATAAACAGGTGGTTATTAGTTACACTCCTTCCATAAATGCATTTATCTCCTCCATTTCCTTACGTGGGTTCCCTGATGTGTTGTTAGACACACGGGTTGAGATTCCCAGTAACTGAGGGAATCTCAGGGACTGGACAGGGTCCCTTGAACATGTTAGAATGAAAAGGAAACTTCTCATGGTCAGTGGAAGTAGGTGAAGTGAGCGTAATTGATTTTCAGAGTCTCTCAGACCTGTTTCTCAGTCTCTCTTCCTGTATCATTCAACTATTTCCTATCCCTATTTAACCCTTACTTTTTCAACTGTGCCTCAGTGAAACACTGGGCCTAGTTCCTTCTCACCTGTTTGCTCAAGTTCATAGCACGTTGTGAAGATGGTTGCATGTGGACATGAACTTATGTGCTGTTGATTCACAGTTGCTTCCTTTCTGATGTTGTAAGTCGAATCCACACAGGGCACACGTCACCACCTCATCATTGTTGAGGGCAGCTGAAAAAATAGGTAAGGTAATCCTTTTCTTTCAGCCCGTCTGCCTTCTCTGTAGCTCTGGCTTCTGCTTGAAAGGTAGGTGCGAAGAGGCTCATGGAAAATGGGACTGTCTCTGTATGAGAGCCTCTTCCCCCTGGAGGGTAACATGCTCAAACAACGCATTTCCAGTTAATGACCATCTGGTACAGCTGACAGCTTTTAGTCCTCCTAATTCTTAACTGTCTGGAAAAATGTACCCAACCTGCCATGGCTTATGACTGAATTATAAACCACAAAGCATAATAAAGTCATTAACTTTCAACATGTCAAGTCTGACTGGAATTGCATCTTGCCCAGAGTGTGATGGCTTTTCCCCAGCACTTAAGAGAGAGGGCCTGTGTACTGTTCAAAAAGCACTTTGTCACTTCTCAGACAGCCATTAGTCCATGTGGCTGTCTGGACACAAGCATCAGCAGATCTGGGAGAAGAGGAATGTGAAGTAAAGAGCAGGAAGGGGCAGGTATGAGGTTTACTAGAGAAAGGCAAAGCCACCTCTTCCCAGGAAAAGGAAGAGGATGATACTCTGTTGCATTTGGGTACTGTACCTTTATCCCAAAAATCACAGTTTGCTTTGGATTGGAGAACTTTTGGATAAAAACATGTGCTTTACAAATTCCCCTTGTTTCCCACTGTCAGAAATAATCATATTCTGCACGTGTCAGTGGGATATGGTTAGAGGGAAGCTATGCTTTTGGAGAACCAGGTGTCAGGGCTGTCAGATTGGTACGAACAGGCACATTTATATACACTTTTCAAAGAAAGAAAGGTCACTCACCACCCTACTTGTAAAACTGTCAGAGGATTGAAGAAGGAACTAGGGTAGGCTGTCATTTAACATTGGAGGGGATATCTGGCTTAGAGGATATTTGGAATATTGCAGTGAATAAGGAATATTTGTAGAATTTCTCCCCTAGTCTGTCTGGTTTGTGCATAATTCAAGGAGGAAAAGCATCTAAAGGGTTACCCAAATGCCCAGACCTACTGTGGTATGAAGGTGTTATTGTGAATGTGGAGGGAGAAAATGTAGACTTTGCTGCATGTTACAGGTTTACTCCCATTCCTTCTTGCCCCCTGATTCCTATTTATTCAGATGGGAGGGTGTTCAGGATCTTCTCCTCTGTAGAGACAAGGATAATGTTGGGTGTTCCGTGTTATGGCATGGGTGGGTAGATAAAGGAGTGTCACTGAAAACAGCTTTTATTTTGCAAAGTAGATGATCCAGATTTCTAAAGGCTCCAGTTTAGGTGCTGGGTAGCCTCGAAAAGAAAGGAAAGCAAGCCCTCTGGTGGTCAGCATGCAGAAATGCATCTACTAAACCACAGAGATAACGTTATAGGCTATGAGTGCCATGAAGTAGGGAAGGAAATGTCAACATTAGCTCAGAATAATTTACTTATTCTGCATTATAAGTGAGTTTATTGATGGATCGATCACTCCCAAGCACTTTCAAAGGAAATGATAAAGAAGAGTATGTCAGGAATTAGGAGTCATCTAAAACTGTCCAACCTGTTCATTAAACTCCTGCTAGGGGCCTAGTGGGGCATGAACACTCAAGCTCCTAGTTACTTTGTAGGTGATATTGCCTTCAAACTAAGAATCCAGATATTAAGAATAATCATTTCTAAAGAGTGAGTAAAGTATGTTTCTGTTGGCAAAGGCAGTTAGAGCAGGGAGACCTCTTTCCTTCTAAAATGAGTAGATGGGTGGAGTCCCTGGAAGTGGTGAAGTTAAGCCACACCTTGCAGAGTAAATGAGGGGCATGGAGGTGAACATTCTCATTGTAGGAGCCAAGGAAGCAGGGATGGGTTTGTGTATGAAGTTACTATCAAGGAAGACTGGAGACTGACTTAGTGGTAAATAATGATATATAGAGAAAACTTGGCAAATGAATAAGAAATGGATTAGGAAAACATTTGATGTAGTTTAATATAAATCATATCCAGGAGGCATTTTTGGTACTCATTATGAAACTAGAGGACTTCAAGGTTGGGTCTAGGTTCAAATCCAATGTCTGGCACTTATGTGAGACCTTAAGCAGGTTGCTTAGCCTCTCTAGGTGCCCATTTCACCTCCTGTGTTATACTGGGATGAGAATAGAATTTGCTTTTAGACTCAGAGATAGATACACAGACATTGTTTAGATCCAAGATATACAAGCTGAATACAAGGGAAGTCTGAGTTTCCCAAAGCTACCTCTCACTGTGGTGGTAAGACGTCAGGGAGATTTGTGAATTAGATGAGTAACTGGACCAGTGGCACCAGGGCCCTCCAACTTATATTTGGTGATTCTGAAAAGCCCACGATGACCCCACAAACCTAATTGAAAAGTGCTTATAACTGACACTAGATTATAATCTATGCTAAAAAACTATTTACATATGGCTCAAAATGTTCTGTTCTATGTAAAACATAAAAACATCACTTCAATTAATGAATCCTATAGTTGAAATTACTGTCTCAAGCTGTTCTGCACCTTGTCAAGGAAAGGTGTGGAATTGGAGGGGAAGGGAGTGGGGGTGGAGAGACATGGAGGGTCTAGGGCCTGTATATCAGATCCTCAATATTGCTGAACAAAGATTTCATCCTGACTGTGAAAAGGGGTGGAGGATTCAGGGTACATGAGACTTCAAGTGAAATTCACCCCATTCTAAGTCTTTGAGAAGTGAAGGGTGGGGAAGGAATGATGAGAGAAGAGGTTTAGGGGAGAAAGACACAATAATGCCTTGTTCCTTAGTACCCCATTCTTGTACAGACCACATGTGGAGAGGGAAGGTAGAATTTGGAGTTCATGGAAGCTTAAAAGGTAAAATGCAACCACTTTCCTTTAATGAACACAAACAATACATGGCAGGTTATGTTAACATGCCTGTAGCTGAGGCAGAGGTGGTAGGACTGCACTGAGACCTCTGAGAAAAAGGGGCTCCTGGCGGGCCAGAGCAGGGAGGGCCTTGAAATCTCCTAGACTAATTTTACAGATGAAAGAACAAGCCTAGCTTAATTACATAGCTCATCCAAGGTTATGTGGTCTTACAGTGACAAAGCTAGGATAAATCCTCGGGTCTTTAACCACTTTAATATTCTCTCCAAGACAGTGTATGTGATGGAGTACACAGTGATTTCAAGTTAGCCCCAGAGGGTTAAACTAACCATAGTACTAATGTATACAGATTAAGACTGCATGTGTTTTTTAACAAAAGGTTAAAAAATGAAACGTAAAAGTTAGAAAGGTATCTACTACATATATTTTCTTCAATTAAGATTTTCTAGTAATGTTGCTTTAGATACTGTTATTAATACCAGTGGCTGTTTCTATGCAGCTGTTTTAATTAAAAGTATATGTTTTTAAATAAATATAATGATGAAAATTTCTGGTGGTAATCCTGTAGGAAACTGAGCAGGGAAGCCATTAGAACTGCAGGCGGAGCAGATGTTCTGTAATATAGATCTGGTGCCTGAAATACCACCACCACTTCATAGAATGTGCTAAAATTGAAAGTTTTCAGGGGTGAATATACCTCTTATAAAAAAATATATTATAGGAAATAATGAAAGGAAGTAAAGAAATCTAACATTCTTCTCCTGTCTTACTTATTTCCAAGAAAGAAGTTTTACAGACCATTTCCAGAAGAGTTAAATGGTTGTAGATTTTATTTTGCTTTACATTTTGATCATTCTCCAAGGTCTTATGCTGAGTTTCTTCTTGAGATGAGACATATAGACAGATGCCCTTTTAACAAACCTTTTGTTTCCCTGATAATTGAGAGAAATAGGAATGAGGAAATCCTTTGGGAATCTTTGGGGATTGAGACAGTGAAGTTCATGGTACACCTTTTTAAGATCATTATTAATTGAGATAAATGGGGAATTAGATAGATATAGATCAAACTCTATCTCCTATATAGAGATATACTGGTAAATATTCAACATTTTTTCAGGGGCGATTTTGAATATGTACAGATTTTTGTGGTATAAATACTCTCACTTTGGTCAAATTCAAACAACTAATGTGGCCACTGAATTCAGAGTTGAGCAGAGATTATCACACATTTGGCTCTGGCAAGCCAGGAGCCAATCTTTGGTCACCAATACTTGGGTCCATCATTCGTAAAAGCTGTGTTATAGAATGGGGCTTAGGTCTCATAGCTAAGCAGACTGCTCAATACTACACTTCACAAACTTAAACAGTTCCTTCTTTGGTGGCATGCACTTATGAAACCTTCAAGCAGGAGCACAGTAGAAAATGTGCTTGCTGCCATTGCATTGGCATCGACAAGAGTCAGTGTTCTCCTAGCCTCTACTAATCTAGCTGGTCAACAGTCTGAATCAAGTTGGGGAGAGGGACCAGGAGTGTTACTTGTATGGAAGGTCTTTCCAGATGGAAGGAGACATTAAGAATGGGGAACAGTGCTACCCCTTAGCAGAATCAGAATTCAGAATGATGCTTAGAAAACCTTTTCAGGATTAGTGTCCACCATTGGAGGCAGAGTCTTGTTTAAAATCTCTATTCTTTTGGTGTATAGACATTCATAGCAAAACTATCTTTGAGGCTGGGAAACAGCAATAACTTTGGTTATCAGAAAGAATAATAGTAGTTTTAGGTTGGCAATTAAAAATAATTAGTTATATAGGAATAGTTACCATAATGCCGTTCTTTATTTTGTTGGAAGATGTAGAACAATAGATTCTTGTTTAGTACTTTAAAATTAAATTATTTTTCCAGCTGATAGGAACTTTCCTTAAACAACTTTATTGCCTCAGAACAGATGATGGACTGTTTTAGTGAATATTTGAAATGGTATCTGACAAAAGAAGAGTAGCTGATCATCTCTCTTCTTCCCAGTTGATGTTCAGGAGTCCCTGCACCCAGATTTATACCTCCTTGTTTACACATCCATCATTGTTAATATGCCAATATTCTAGGGAAGTCAGCCTGGAATAGACTGCGTGAGTCAGTTTCTTCCTGATGGAGGGTAGTTTATTATCCTTGTCGCTGTTTAACATGTGACATTTTTGTAATTAACAGGATTATAAATTAGCTTACTATTATAGTGGCTTGAGCCTAAGTGGTCATATTGATAGCTTATTTTTGAGTGTCAGAATTCTGGTTATTAGTCAAGTGTCAGAAAGCACTTTGTTGTTACTCTCAGGCTAGAAGGGAAATCTTCAGTTCCATAAGAACCTACCTTCTGATTCTGTTGCCTATGACATCATGTTTGTGTCTGCATTTGCTTGCTTTGGTCAGAATGTCTGGCCAGGAGTGGGGATTAAGATCTGAGACCCTGAAGTTGGGTGGAGGTAATTTTAGTCCTGGATCTGCAGTTAAAAAGACAAGTTAGCTAATTCATTCAAACCATGAGCTTCCTCAGGTATAAAATGGGAATGATAACACATCCTCAGAAGGCTATATTGAAAGTCAAATGTGATTGTGTATGTGACACATTTTGTACAGGGCCATGTGTATGGTAATTGATCAAACGTTATAATTGATGGACAATTATAACACTCATTATTTTTAAAATTTATAATATTGTAAAATGAGTGTAACTTTATAGTTAATGCATAGCTACCATTGTTCATGTTTGATGACTGACTCTCTAGAATTTTGGCAATACTTTCCTTCCCAAGGAAATTCATTTATTTTTTAAATACGTATTTTATTGATTTTTTACAGAGAGGAAGGGAAAGGGATAGAGAGTTAGAAACATTGATCAGCTGCCTCCTGCACATCTCCTACTGGGGTTGTGCTGGCAACTAAGGTACATGCCCTTGACTAGAATAGAACCTGAGACCTTTGAGTCCATAGGCTGATGCTCTATCCACTGAACCAAACCGGTCAGGGCAGGAAACTCATATTAATGAAACAAAGCAATTTATCTTCTCAACCTATAACTTCTCCTATTCACATTGATTTTTTTGGGGGGTGCTACCTTTACTCCTTGTCTTCCTAGTCCTCAAGGTCCTACTGTATTCCCGTTCTTCCCCATGTAAAATTCTAATCTAGGAAAACTATGTAATAAATTTTCGTAATAAAAATACACTATTAGTATTCTTGTGGCATTGCAGCAGAGGCATAGTCTGAGAGTTTAATTTTCAATATTCAGGCCATGAGTGAGAGAGGTATTTGTTTGGTAATAGATTCCTTTTGACATCTATGAAATCACAGCATATTTGCAACTATCTACTCTGCAGCCCATATGGCAACCTTTAATTATACCTGTTGGAATAATTCACTTAGCCAAGGTCAGGCATCCTCTGATTACATGTTCTGTTGCTATTTCCTAGTCATCATATATCCTTGGCAGCTGTCATCAGCCACATTTGGTCTCTCTAATTTTTTGTGGCACTGATCCTGTCCTGAATTTCTGTAGCACATGCTTCAGGCTTGTCAGACATGCTTTGCTTCAACTGAGATAGTCATCATTTTATCAACCTCACCTTGGCACGCTAGTCTCCACATGCTACTGGGTAGTCTCTACAAGTGATTTCAGCTCCTCCTAGGTTTACTTTTCCTTCATTTCACAAAATTCTATGCAGAAATCAGGTAATCAGCAAAAACATCTGCTAACTTCCTCCCCAGAATGGGCCATATTTCAGTGGTACATAAATTAAGTCCAATTTGATCTAACAGTTATATTTGGAATGTCATCAATGAATACATTAAATTATCATTATTTGAGCACCTACAGTGTTATAGTCTTAGAGTCATTTGCTTGCATATTTGATTATCTGTATTAGCTCATTTATTTCTCTCAACAGTTCTGTGAGGTATGCAATCTTCTTGATCATTTCAGATGAGAGTGAGACTCATACAGGTTAGATATTCTGTCCAAGGTCTATAACTAGTAAGCCAAGAATAAAACTAAAAGTTTTCTGGATTCCAAGTCCAAGCTTTTTCCTAACCCCAAAATAGTTTTTTACTAAGCACTAGGTTAGATAGAATGAAAAAAATACAAAAGAAATACATGACCACAGTTCCTTGTAGTCACATAGTTTCTCAGGGTAAAATGATCTTTAGGTTTTTCTGCCAGATAACTAAAAGTTCAGTAGAGATATATGTTTTTTTTTATATTGTTACTTTGGTAAAGATAAGTAAAACAAGCAAGACAGAAACCTACCTGCTGAAAGTTATCTTTCAAAAGTTTTTTAGTCTCTTCTGGGTGCAATGAGTTATAGGAAAGCATCAACATTTTCCAGCTTTACTGTTAGAATAAAAACTATAATTCTCAATGTCTGTTGTGTGTCATCCTTGTGCATTTCTTAATGGTATGTCTATGAACCACCTGTTCATATAGGGTTTATCTAAGAAGTTGCCATTTCCTCCAAACAAGATCATTTTTTTTTCAAAGGAACAGTTTTAGCACAGAAAAAAAAATACTTTTTTTTTAATTCAATTCTAAGATCCCAGAGGCAATGAAAGTTGCTGCCAAAAGTAATTTGAATGAAGTACATCAGGTCCTATTTTTCAAAGTAAGCACAACATAGGTTTGAGTATGGGATATTGTTCCACTGGAGATTCATGCACTATTGTAGATCTTCCTATTAGAATACATAGACTTTTTCCCTATAGCCCTTTCAAAGAAAGCTTGCTATTGAAATGCTATGAACTTTACTGTCACAGTATTTTACTTGTAATTTTCTATGGAATAAGTTCTAAAGATTGTCCTATAAAAAGGGAAGAGTTAGAGACTGTGTTTCTAGTCATGATTCAACCACTAAGCAGCTTTTGGCCTTGGTTGAGCATCTTAACCATCTCTGAGTCTTATTTCCTTACTGATACCATGAGAGAGTCAGAGTGTTTGAACCCTAATGATTCTTCTTAGTCCCACCTGTGTTGCTTTGAACAACCCTAATCCATAGCTTATGACTGATTGCTGCATAAAACATTCATCACAGTGTACCTACACACATGCATCACCTGGTTTTATAGGATTTTCACAGTTGCAAAATATATGTCCTGTGTGGAAAGTTGGACAAAACCCAATGTAAGCGGGCATTTTCCTGCCAAATTGTGTCATAATGGGAAGAAAGAAATCCAATAATGATCTGACTTTGCAAAGTCTATCTGAGTTGTCTTGCACATTTTCGTTGTTGTTGAAATGCCAGGCCCTCCATATTTGATGGCTGTCTCTACTCATCGTTTTTGGAAAAAGCTCATCTCCCACCGGGTTTACTTGTTTCCCACAAACAATTTAATTTTAGTTCAACATGTTTTTTTCTTATGCTGATGCATGAAAAAACATAGATGTCCTTTACAACATCAACCTTAAGAATGTAGATCTATCTATAATATAACTCCTCTAAAGTAACTATTTATGAAGTACTATAAATAATTACTCATCAATTAATCTAAGTCATTCTCAAATCTCTAGTGAAATTATAACATACCTTTTGAGTACTTGGGAATTTGAAATATCAATTACTTTATAAACTCTTTATCTGTCAATAGCAAGATAAGATTATTGATGCCTTTTTAGCCCTTGTATATCTTTAACCATCTTGAAAGCTGTCTTCTTGAAGGTGTCTCCAGGGGATAAAGTTCAGTGGAGTAACATGACTACAAATGTATCTGTAGATTTTTAAGGGCTTCCAATACTTATTCTACTCTGTAGAGTATCTCATGAGTATCTCTATTAATATTCAGTAATATTATCTATAAAGGTGACATTCAACTCGCATTGTGTTGTATATGTTTCTTTTTCAGACCCATGACCACATATGTTGTGGGAAAACATGCTTCCATATTACACATCAAATACATTTCTGCTTAGGCAAGTCTCATGTGCCTATACAGAATTGTGATAACATGAACTGATTTTTTTTTCAAAGGAACAGGTTAGAAATATTTTGTATAGTTGCCAAGGTTTTTCTCACTATTTAGACTTCTAAATATGTATATTCCCCTGTTTTTCTAGCATTTATATTATAAGATGAACATATTTAGAATGAGCCAAAAAATTTAAAAACCTGCATAAAACAGTGCTTAATGAAATTATTCTTGCAGTTTTAGGGCTAAAACTCACCGTCCACTAAAAGCATGGCAGTTTTACGGTTTTGAATGGGGCTCTACAAAGGTTGGAATCTTTAGAAATTGACTTATTCATATTTACGTTACTTTAAGAGATTTAAAATTATCTGCAATTAGCCTTGTAAATTAAAAACTTACTGACCCTGTGTCTTTGTGAGTGTGTAGTTCTTATCCACAAATAAGCATCTACTATGTGCAGAACATTATGGGGATCATGGATGTATACTAAAATAATTAAGCCAGTGAGGAGGGAGGAAAATAATTTAGATTATTGGGACAGGGCAGACAGGTGGATATAAATGAGGAAGCACTGTTCCTAGCAGAGATGACACCTTAAGATCCACAAATAGGAAAAGTCAGTGTACATTTATACTGGGATTTAGGATGTGTTGGGGATGGCTGGGGAAAGCAAATAGAGACATGCCAATGTATTGTCTGCAGAAAGGGTGGTAACATAGATGAAGGGTAAAGGGGGAAATGTAATGGAGGTTATTTAATGCCCAAAGAGAATCAAACTCTTGGGTAATACATGTACTCAAGTTCTGAATTAGTTTCCCATACTCAGCTTTTTTGGGGGGGATGATTTGGGCTTCTGGGAATGGGAGGTGGAATGCTATAAAAAGAAGGTAAGCTTTGTGAAGGAAGGTTTCTGAAAATAAACCAGAAAACTAATTTGCTGGTGAACTTCCTCTGGCAGTAGGGAGTATCACCCTCTCTGCATAAGGTATCTGGGAAATTCCATTCACAGAAGGCATGCCACAGGCCACTGGTGCTGATAAAATGTGTTAAGGCAATAGGAGAGCAGCGCAGATGTTACTGGCAGGGCAATCTCTGACCGTGACCTGACACCTTTCTAGGGCATTAAAGCTTCAGTGACAGTCTTCAGCTGCCTTGTGGATCTGGAGCTATGACATTGGACTGTTTCCCTTGTTTGGGAGTAGATTTGGAGAGTTTGGGCTGGGTGCTGGGGAAGTAGTGGGAGAGGAGAGGAGAGGAGAGGAGAGGAGAGAGAGAAAAGAGAAGAGAAAGAAGAGGAGAGAGAAGAGAAAGGAGAGAGAGATTATTTTCAGTCTTGTGGGCTAGATATTGGAATCACACTCTATGCTCACCAAAGCAATTGAGTCCCTCCCCTTCTAAAGCAAGAAGCAGAGATGAAGGTTGTCTAAGGAGCAGGAATCTTAACGTTTCCTTCATTAGGAAATTTTCAATCCTGAGACTAATAGGATTTAAGTAAAAATAATTAATAAAGAACACAATCAACTTCATTTGAAGGTTATGGAATCTGCAACTATTTTGGAATTCTACTCCAATTCACCCTGACATTTGATCTTTGTTCTTCAGATCTGATTTTATATACATTTAAGTACTTGATTGACTCCAGTCTCTAAAGGTCTTTTTTTTTTTTGTTAACTTCTGATTGAGCCTTTATTCTTCTCCACATGACTCCTTAGCCAACCCATCTGAAGTGTTTGTTCCCAGAGGAAAGTTATAGTCAAATATGTGAGCTTATTTTCTCTATATCAAGCAAAGTCTTTAGAGTTTTGGATTTCAAATGTTTAGTGTTTTATGCTCTTTTGGAAGTCTATATATCTTAACTAATAAAAGCACAATATTTAAATTAACTGTTTCTCCGAGATGGGGGTAGGCCACGCCCACCAGCCAATCAGAGCAACTGTATGCAAATTAGCCCAGCCAACATGGAGGCCGCCACTCACGGACCTGAGTAAACGGCAGCTTCCATTGCAGCAGGAGTGAAAGTGAAACTGCAGCCTGCTCCGCTCCGCTTATCCTCAAGCAAAACACAGGTTTGCAACATAATAACAATCATATAATCCTCGGGAGCTGAAGGAAACAGCAGGCCTAGCCTAACCACTAAGTAACATTGTTGCATTATAGACACTGCGAGGTGAGGTGAAGCAGAGAGGAGGTTTCATTACTAGGCCCCGGCTTAAAGGAACAGCATCAATTATAGAAGATAAACAAACCCCAGAAACCTGCATCCAGCCAGCCTTGCTGGGACATTGGGTCAATGGGAGCTTTGGGCAGCCTTAAAGCCTGAAAGTGCCAATCAGCCCGTAACCCACGCTGGTCAAAACCCAATGGGGTGAGGGACATTCCTGGGGGGCTTGGCCAGCCTGCACACAGCCACCAGCCCCTCACCCAGGCTGGTCAGGCATGCCAGCAGGTGGGCATCTTCTGAGGGGTCCCAGACTGCGAGAGGGCACAGGCCAGGCTGAGGGACCTCCTGAGTGCACAGAGCGGCTGCAGGGTGGAACAGCGCAGGATCCAGGACCCCTGAGTGGGAAAGAGGTGGCAGGGTTGGCGGCCTGCTTGGCGGCTCCTCAGGCCCTTTGAGGGGCACTGGGGAGTGGGAAAGAGGCAGCAGGGCGTCAGTGGCCTGCTTGGTGGGCTTCCTAGGCCCCTTTCAGGGCACTGGGGAGTGGGAAAGGAAGGCTGCAGGGGCCGGGGTCCTGCTTGGCGGCTCCCCAGACCCCTTGGTGGCACCGGGCAGTGGGAAAGAAAGGTAGCAGGGGATGGGTGAGTGGGAAAGAGTCGGTGGCCTGCTTGATGGCTCCCCAGGCCCTTTAGGGGGGCACTGGGGAGTGAGAAAGCAAGCTCTTGGGAGATGGGGGCCTGCTTGGCAGCTCCCCAGGTCCCTTCCGGGGATCAGGGAACAGGAAAAGGCTGGCCTGACCATGAGGTGGGGTTTTCCCTGCTTTCTGGTGGCTGGAGGAAGATGGGTAGTAGGCAAGCTTGGGAGGCAGGCAGCACCCAGCCCTGGCCACAGCTCAAAAAAGAGAACAACATGCAGGGGAGGGCAAGAGTCTGAGAGATCAACATAGAGGGGGTGCCTGTTCCAAGCCTTGATGGTGTGCCTGGGGGCAGGCCCCCGGTAGGTAGACACACACAGGAGGACTGCTCCGAGCCTCAGATGCAGCTGGGGGCAGGTCCCCAGTGGCGACACACACATACACACACACACACACACACACACACACAAGGCACCTGACAGACTGGGGCCATCATAGGACATCCACTGAGGGGTTCCAGACTGTGAGAGGGGGCAGGCTGGGCTGAAGGACCCCCCTCCCCCCCATGCATGAATTTCGTGCACCGGCCCCCTAGTTTTCCTATATTTTTCATAGGTATGGGTGATCCAAAGAGTCAAATCTGGCTTATGTAAGTCCACAATAAATGAATGATAATAATAGTAAACCACCTCTTTTTCCCACCCATGATGTGGCTCTCTAGATTTTCCAGCTTGATGAAGCATAGGGAGCCAAAGTTTACCTCTGTGTAGCTGATATAAATCCCATGATGTTCAACTGCTATAGTCAGGCTGTGGTTGACACTTAGGGAGACCTCTTGGTTGGTAACATGGAACTTAGATCTGAATGAAAAGAAGTAGCCAGGCATGATAAATCTATAGAAAGATTGTTCAAAGCCAAGGGAACACATACACAAAGAGCACATATAGTAAGGTATGAATAAGTTTTCCATATTTGAAAAGCAGATTAAACAGGGAAGTTTGGGGAATGGATATTTGCAGACAAACATTTATTAGTTATGATAAATACTCACATAGTTTTAGTGGAACAGGAAATTAAATTTAAAGTAAATAAAATGTTCTGTATTATCAGTATGTCCTTAGAGGATTCTCTAAGATTATAGAACTTAGATAAATGATATATTGGGTCAACAGCCAATGCCAATTAACTTTTTCATATCATTTACTTATTATTATTTGACTACATCTCTAATCTGTGATTATATAATGTGCCTTTATAACTTATTGATTACGTAGAATGGTCACCTGTTCAGTACTTCATCTGTTCAGCAACCATTTACCAATGTTCATAGTTATAGTATGACAAGTGGAGTATTAGGTTCTGGGTAAACAAAAGTAAAGCAGACCTTGCTGTTACAAAAATATATAGATAAATGGAGGTGACATAGTGTTCTGAGTATATTTACTAGGAAATATATTTTATAATTGAAAATATAAAAAATAAAACATGGAACTTAAAAGATAGTGGAATTGATCAATGTAGGTGGCCATGGCTGATTTATAGGAAGTTAAAATATAATTTGCAGATCTAAAAAGCCTTTTAGCATCTACTTATAAAATGGGATTAAGACCTATATAATCTTATAGTGACGTTTATACATTTAAATTGATAAACATCTCTGCTAATTCACATTTCTTCATACACTTGTGATTTGCATATAAGGCATCAAATATAAGGTAAACTCCTAAGATGCAAAATGATAAATCCCTTTACATAGCTCTGTGGATCTGTTCAAACCATCGGCAACCTCATAGGTCTCCAATTCAGGCTAGAAGACAACTTCTAGCATGACAAGGAAATTAACTAATTCCCTGCATTTATATGAACTAATATATTTTTAAAATAGATTATTTACTCATAAACAAACAAACAACAAAAGTTCCAAAAAAGAAGACAAAATCTGGGTTAGTTTGGGATTTTGAGGTTGGAAGTTTACACTTAAAATGTTATCAACTCAGTCTTCACAGAACTATCCAAGGTGCTGAACACCTCCTGGAGTCTGGCATCCTTAATCTCTGTGCTTGACCTGTATCCTACATTTACCCACCCGTACTGCCTTCCCTGTTTGCTCTTTATATAATCTCAGCAATCATATGTGACAGATTATTGTTCTGACTCCTGTTTGTTCTACGTTTTAACTTACTATATTCTTTAAATCATATTTAACCAGATATCAAACTTTATACCTACAGGCTCTTTCACATGTGCTTTGGATCACAAATCTGTTTGCTGAAACAATGTGACAATTGATCTTACCTTTAATTATAAATTAATTAAAATTTTAAATTTTAGTCAATAAAATTTATAGTCTAAAAATACCCTTTAAATAATTAATTAAAAACAGCCTTTAAATAATTCATTTAATAATCCATAAATATCCCTTAAAAAATATTGTGCGAGGGCATGCTGGTCAATTTGTATCTTACCTCTTTATTATCTAATCTAATAAAAGAGTAATATGCAAATTGACCATTACCCTGAGACACCACCAGCCAAGCCACGCCTCCCAGCCAATCAGAGTGGCTGTATGCAAATTAACCCAGTCAAGATGGAGGCCGGCAGCCACAGAGCTAGAGTAAACAAGCGGCTTCCATTGCAACTGCCTGACTAGGTTGGCGGCCTCTGCTTAAGCAATAATGTTTCAATTATAGAAGCCAGGGAGCTGAAGCAAACAGGAGGCTCCGTAACCTGCCTAGGCCTCTGCTCAAGGTAACAAAGTTTCAATTATAGAAGATAAACAAACCCCAGAAACCTGATTCCAGTCAACCTCGCTGGGACCTTGGATCAATGGGAGCTGTGGGCAGTTTTAAAATGGCCCTCAGTCCATCATCCAGTCTGGCCAGGTACCCCAGAAGAGATCCAAACCCTGAAGAGGATGTGGCCAGCCTGAAAACGGCCCTCAGACCCTCACCCAGGCTGCCCAGGCACCCCAGTAGGGACCCAAACCCCCAACGGGCTGGGGGCAGCCTGAAAACAGTCCTCAACCCCTCACCCAGGCTAGCCACACCCCCATGGGATGAGGGTCCCCACTGGGGGGCTTGGCAAGCCTGCAAACAGCCATCAGCCCCTCACCCAGACTGGCCAGGCACACCAGCAGGTGGACATCCCCTGAGGGGTCCCAGATTTTGAGAGGGCACAGGCTGGGCTGAGGGAGCCCCCCTGAGTGCATAAATTTTTGTGCACTGAGCCCCTAGTATAAGGTAATGTATAGTCAAAGTTAAGCACAGAAACTGGCATCTAGCAGGTACTCAATAAAGGTGAGTTACCATTATCATAAATCATTAACATATTCTTTCTCTGCTTTATTTGACCTTAAACTATATGGAAAGCTTAAAATACTACCTTTGAGTGTTTGACATTTGCTAGGAGTAAGTTGGTACCAGTCCCATACATAGCACTAATTTAATGTCTCAACTTAAAATACTGTGAACTACAAGGAAAGACAGGGAAAGAGTAATTGCCGATTCATGAACAACCATACTTAACTCACAGTCAACCAGTTGATTACAATTGATCTGTTGCTCATGCTATCATAGTGACATTTGGAATATATATTACAATTTCTCTTAATAGAGTGGTTAAAATTCAGTAAGCAGATAATGCAATATTGACATAATGAGTTAAATGATGATTGATAGTGAAGTTGTAAAACTAAGAAGGTTTAGTGTGTTTGAAAGTCACATAACTTTGAAAAGTGCAAGAGATAAGGAATACTGATGAATAAAATGTGACAACTGGATGCTGGCTATGCATATAGAAATGAACCAAGGAATCTACTAAACTCGTCATTCTTAAAGAGGCCAGCCTATCAAAATTCAAATATGGTCAATAAAGGTACCTTTTAATTTAAATATTCATCAAAGTGTCTATTAGAAGAACACTACATGTATATTTTATGACTTGTAAAATAGTTCTCCAGTAAAGTAGTTCTAGTTTAAAATACACCGAAGTCGAGACTTCTAAAATTAGGTTATTTTAGAATTAAATAAAAGGGACTATGTTTTTCTAGGGACTGATATAGGTATCACTTTATATTATAAGAAAACAAATGAGACTGTCAATATACAGAGGTTTTGTTTCATGGCCAGAACTACCATCGATTCAGTCTTTGAGAGGTGTCAAGCAGAGCAGAGGTACTTAGGTAGTGGGGGAATTTCAGAGCCTCTAAGCTACAACATTGGTGCTATATGGTCAGATATGCCACAGTTGCCTCCATAATGGCCCTTGCCCTTGAATGAGAGTGTATAATGTCAGAATCAGAGGAAAGTCAAATGACAACTAATTTATCACCAGATTTATAGCCAAATTATCAAAAGATTAGAAGTAATGAGGCCTGTTTTTCAAAATGAAGAACAACATTCAGAGCCTCCTTGGTTATATCAGTGTTTGGATAGTGGATATCCTAAGAATTCTATCATCTGTGCTGGCATTAAATTTGAGATCAGATTGATGGGTTCCCAGGGTAGCTTGGCTGTAAGGGGAAGGTGTCCTGGGAAAGGAAAAGAGAAAAAAAAACTTTCATCATCGTACTGAAAGAGCCATTGCACTGAAAAAGTGCCAACAAACCCTAAATGATTTTGTGTTGATTATACTAAATTAGAATACTGATAGCGATAATCATTTGATCCCCAAGGCATTAATGAAAATTCAGCATTATTTTGTGTGGAATATGTATCATTACCCTTGAGCTTCAGAATGATTATTAGTAAGTCTGATTAAATCTGGAAGCAGTAGCACACGCTATCTTTAACCCACTAATGACAGGGCCATATTGTAATTTTATGATGAATGAACACAGTTTAGCATTTTTAGCACTTGGTGGGGAAATAAGAAGCCTGCATTCACTTTCTTGATTAAACTGTGTTGTAGTACCGAGAAGCTTATAAGGAATGCTACTTAATGAAACAATGTTCCTGCTGATTGATTAACTGATTATAGCTTCCAGAACCCACAAGACTGGTGATCTTTACACAATTGAAGATATTAATAAGCAACATTCAAGAGATCAGGAGCAAAATTCTACCACTTTGCATGTATATGTTGCCCTCCTCTTTTCAAATATCTTCATGTGTATTTTATGGGTTTGTTATCATAGGAACAATTATAGTGAGTTATACATTTTACTACTTGTTTTATGAGTAAGAAAACTATAGCACAATACAATTTAGTTATTTGCCTAATGTCTGATAGAGGGTCAGAAAATTCAGCATTGGAACCCCAATATCTTTGCTTCCAGTGGCTCCAAGTGTAACATATTTTCGGGCCTCTGTAGAAAATTAATTTATACAGACAAATTTATTTTTTCCGATTATCTCAAATGCTTAAAAAATGTATTCTGTATGTATAGACAATATTAGAAATTCTTACTGATCAAATGGGTCGCAGCCCTGATTTAACTTTTATTGCAACACAAAACTGTTCCAAAAATTCCCAGCAATTTAGAACAAGTTCTGATCATAGCATCTGACATTCAGTAGTAGCTTTGTACATTTGAGTTTCTTTTCTTCTAATTTCTATTCCAATGTGTGACTCTGTGTGATCTAAAGAAGGAACTTTTCTGACTCTTAGTTGACCTGAAAACAATGTTGCTGACCTACCTGATCTTACTGAAACTCTGTTCACAGAGTTGACTGCTCAATAACAAAGAATACAAATTAGTGACAATATAGCCAAACCATTTTAAGACGCCTGGGAGTTAGTATTTTGTTTCCATCAAAGCCACAGTATTTCAACATGAAACATAGCTTTGCAAATGACTGGTATCCCCTTTCTACAATATTAGCATCATAATGGCATTCTATTGAATAGTTTGAATGTAGGGCAATCTGAGTCAAAAATTTAAAGTTACAGGAGTCCTACTAGTTCTGCTTAGCATGCAACAGATCAGGTTATTTGAGGAAGATAAATGGAGAAATGAGTCATTGTAATACAGTGAAATACATGGTAAAAAGAGTATGGTGAAGGAGCAGTGGTAGTGCCTAATAGAGAAAAACACTATCCTAGGGGCAAGTGGGAGGTGGGAAAGTTCTCTGAAAAAGGGGCATTAGAACACTAAACAAAGCCCAAACTGTGTAATTATTCCTGGCACTCCCTCTCGCTTATCCTGCAAATACTCAATTACCAAATGATTGCCGATTTTACCTCTAATCATTTCTCTACACCATGTTCTTTTCTTCACCCATTATGGGCCTATGTGGAATTTTCATCATCTCTATTTAAGATAGGCTGACTTATTTGGTATCTCCATGTCTGTGCATAACACCCTCAAAACTATCATCCAGACTATGTAAAACCTTGAATTTCAGTACATTCCCCCATTGACTGAAACCCTTCAAAAGTCTGGCTGCCGACAGAATAATATCTAAGTGATGATTTGTTGAGTCTAGCCTCTCCCTACCTCCTTAGCCTCTTCTCATGATGGTGTTTATGTTATAGAATTGTCATTTCAAGGACATTATACTCTGTTTCATGCCTTCATGCTTTTTCCTCTTTCGATAATGTATTTTAATGTCCTTCACCCATACGATAAGTCCTATGCAACACTCAGCGTCCTTCATCCAGTGTGATGTTGTCTTTTCTCCATTGTATCTCAAATCTCCATTGTATCTGGTACACTTCTCTGTCTTTAGGGCACCTGTGCATATTGTATGTCATTCATCCCTATATTTTTCATTAAACACAGTGCTCAGTGCATAATAGTTGTTCAACAATTGTTGGTTGGTCTGATCATAATAATAACATGGATGGATACATAGGTAGTTGCTAAGACACTAAGACATCGAAGTATAAAATCAAATGGCACAGTGTATTAGTTTCTATTACTGAGGAACAAATTACCACAGACTTAGCAGCTTAAAACAACATCTTTTTTTTTTTTAAATCTTACAGTTTCTATAGGTCACAAATCCAGGTGGGGATGGTGGGGTTTTCTGCTCAGGATCTCACCATGATGTCATCAGGCTGAAATCAAAGTGTTCATTGGACTGAATTCTCCTCTAAAGGTTGATGAGATAGCATCTGCTTCAAAGCTTCTTAGGGATATTGACAGAATTTATTCTGTGGCTATAGAATTCATGACAGCTTGATTCTGCAAGGTCAGCAGTGGAGAGAGAGAGTGTCTCAGGGAAGCTTAGATCCGTTGTAAAGGGCTAGCATAGTTAGGTTAGGCCATCCAGGACATTCTTCCCCCAATGAACTCAGTCTTTAATTAGGAACTTTAATTATATCTGCAAAATCCCTTCACCTTTACCATATGCCAAGCATAATACGGAAATGATATCCTATCACCTCTGTCATATTTTGTTGTCTAGAAACAACTCTAGGTTCTACCTGTCCTCAAAGGGAGGGGATTATTCAAGGGCATATATACCTGAGGCAAAATCTTAGGGACTGTCTTAGAATTCTGCCCATTACAAGTCTAGTTTAGAATGACTTGAAAAATAGATTTATGAAGGTATGTGGAGGAACATGAGGCTAGAAGCAAAGGTAGGCTCTGTCAGGAAGTGTTTTATGCGGCCTTCTAAGAAATGTGGGGAGTCATAAAGGTTAGGAAAGTTTATTGTTTAGAGCATAACTTTTTTGGTAGAAATAAGAAAGACTTGGAAAACTGGAGTAGGAAAAATATATAAACATGAAAAATAAATAGGAAGTATTGAGAGGTCAGATGGAAAGTGGAGAAGAATTAAGAATTGATAGGACTAGTCTAAGTTTCTACTGGGTAACTAAATTTGGAATTGGTTTTGAATATTTCCGAAACACAATGAGGTGTGAGCTATTTTGGGCATAGACAGTGAGTCTCAATTTCTTGCTTTTGTTCTCGTCCTCTGCTCACCTTATCTCTCACTTGCCTTGTCTTGTTCCAAAAAGAGTCTAGAATGGCTTACCAGTACAATTCTGCTACACACACACACATACACACACACACATACCAGTTGGCAATGACTTGGCTTAATGCCTTTAGGGAAAAATGTTTTATTTTAAAATGGCTGGTGACCTAGACAGAAATGTGCTTTTTAAATTCACGAGGTTGGCAGCAGTTTAAAAGGATGGTGACCCAACTTTTAGTTCTGAATTCTAATTTGGAGCCATTATGTGACAACTCAGGCTGTTTTAAATCTGGGCCATTTGTGTTTAACACAATTAGCTAAGGATATGAATCCACGATGTTGGAATACAGACAGATAAAAGTATTTTTGTTTTGTCTTTTTCACACATCCTGTAAGTAAATTCTGGACATCCTTTGCAATCTATAAGTTCATGTTTCTGGGAATACCTCATTTATTTTATGTATTTCTCTTTAGATGGGAAAAATTAACACAGACCAGATGATCATCTTTTCTTAAATAATTACATGATATAAAATTGCCCTAGCTGTTTGCTCAGTGGTTAGAGCATAAGCCTGTGGACTGGTGGGTCCCGGCTTTGATTCCGGCCAAGGGCACATGCCTGGGTTGTGGGCTTGATCCCCAATGTGGGTGTGCAGGAGGCATCCCATCAATGATCCTCTCTCATCATGAATGTTTCTTTCTCTCCCTCTCCTTTCCTCTCTGAAATCAATAAAAATATATTAAAAAAAGAAAATTCACAGCCTTCCTATTCATGCGTTTTGTTCCCAAAATATGTTTCTTTCTTATGTCCAGTGAAAATCTTTGGTTAACATAAGCTTTTAGTTTAGAGATAATGAAGTTTTGCCTGAGGTGCTACTTGATTGATTTTAAAATTTGTGATATCATTTAATTCTGTAAAATTTCTGTGGACTGATTTTATGCCCTTTGAATACTTAATACCAGAGATGCATCTCAGTCTATAAGACTCACCTAGATACAATTGAGGAATTTTGGAAATTAGAAGTCAAGTCTCTCCATTAAAATCATGTCTTGGTTTCACAGATGTTCAGTCTATTTCATCCAGTGATATGCTCCCTACTTATTGTGTCAGACCTTCTAATTGTTAGTTAGGTCTTAAAAGGAAAACTGTTTCCTCTCCTCTACAATGCTGATACCAGATGTGTGGGGTTTTCCACACCAAGCAATTCTCCCATTCTTGGTGGACCCTGTCTGGCTGTCCTACATTTTAACTAAATTCTGGCATAAACTACCTGAAGTTAATGCAGACCCCATAGGCTACAGACTCAGTTCCACAAGATTACTCCTCTTGCCTGCCACTCTCCACTTAAAATGCTAGTTCCAAGTCCCAGGTTGTCATCTGCACTCTGACCAAGTGGATCTAAGTCACAGGTTCTCTCACAACCCCCTCCTCAGGTTTGATAATTTGCTATAATGCCTCACAGAACTCAGAGAAACACATTCTCTGAATAATTACAAGAACTATAATAAAAGATACACATGAACAGCCAGATGAAGAAGTGCACAGAACAAGGTATATGGAGGGAGGATAGACATTCTATACCCTCTCCAGGTGTACCACCCTTCCAGTACCTGTGTGTGGTCAGCCACCTAGAAGCTCTCTAAACCCCCTTGTCTAGGGATGTTTGTGGAGGTCCTTTTACTTAGGCATGCCTGATTAAGTCACTAACTCTTGCTGATTAGTTCAACCCCCAGCCTCCTTCCCTCCCCAGAGGTCTGGACATGGGGCTGCAAGTCCTAACCCTACAATCACATGATTGATTCCCCTGGTAGCCAGCCTAGCCTCTTCCAATAGTCACCTCATGAGCATAAAGTTGGGGGTGTTTGACAGGGGTTTGTTCTGAATAACTAAAGATGCTACTTTCCCCCAGGACCCAGTAAAAGAAAAGAATTTTAGAAGCTCTGTGCCAGGAACCTGGCACAAGGAACAAATCTATATTTCTTATTATGTCCCAATATCACCGGCCTGTTTTCTATGTTAAGCTGAAATCTGCCTCTACCAAAGCCACTTCCATTTGCTTGCAGCCTGTTGACTGTCTCACTCATGTTACATATGACTGGATTCTATTAAATTTCTGTCCTTTTTAAGTTAAAATTTTGCTTATTTTCATCAAATTATTACACATAAATTTATAAAAACATTCCTGCAAAGCTTATAATGAAAATAATAAGACAGAAAAATATTAGTAACTCCTCCCCACTTCAACTTAGAGAATAACACTTTCAACTCTTTTAGTTTTATTTTCATATTTATCAATTATTCTGTCATAATGCTATTTTTCATTTTGGTTTATTTACATTTTATACACTAATGCTCATTTTAGTCATTATTATTTATTTTCTAAATAGCCACAATTTTATTTTTCAGTCATTCTGTTGAATAAATATTTTCTAACATATATACTTTATTTTCTAAGAGCTTTGTGTTTCATTATTTTTAATATCATTTTCAGTTTGTGGTTTTTAATAGGTGCAAATTATCTCTGTAAAATTATTTAAAACGGTGCTTTAAAAACTATTTTTTTATTCTTTGCACTGTGTCTCTATTTTTTTAGGTTTAATTTCTTTTTTTAAATTTTGTTTTATTGCTTAAAGTATTACAGAGTCTTAAATAAGTCTCCATTTTTCCCCTTGAGCTTCCCCCTCCTCCGTTACCCACCAGTGTCTTGTGCCCATTGATTATGCATATATGGATGCATACAAGTCCTTCAATTGATCTCTAACCCCCCCAACCCTCCAGAGCCTTCCAGCTGTAGTTATTCCTTCCTTCCTTCCGTCCTTCCTTCCTTCCTTCCTTCCTTCCTTCCTTCCTTCCTTCCTTCCTTCCTTTCTTCTTCTTCTTCTTCTTCTTCT